>JAQGAK010000564.1:0-66395 GCA_034696945.1 Lipothrix lubbocki | reverse complement strand
CTGTTGTACTATGAACAATTTAAATTGCTGGCTCTAAAACGCGCATATCCATTGTCTACATGTAAGCTTTAGACCGCCGTATCTTCGAAACAACAAAAAAGTAGGAAATAATCAAAAGCGGGTTTTTACACATGACATGTCTAGTAACTATGGAAAAAAAATCATTACCCTAGCGACTTACCTGAGTTGAAAGGTTTCCTCGTCAGAGGGACATTAAAAAGATTGATTCCGGGAGCTTTTTGCAACATAAAAGTTGGCCTCATAGATGAAAACTTTGAGGTTGTACACCCCACAATGGAAAAAGCTAATTAAAAGGATAGTGACATGATGCTTTTTGGGAAGCAGGAACCGGCGGAGCTTCATAAACATTCTGGAATCTTATATATATGAATGCGCCCATGAATTCACTTTCTCCAGTAATTAATATTACATTCTAGCCAACTTTCCTCCCGAAATCAGATTGAATAGGAGGGCTGCTAAAGTCTCAGTAATAGAACTTGAATGCACCAAATGCATGCATGACATTACGGGCTTTCTACCCACCCTTTAATGGTAACTACACATATGGGCATACGTAGATTTTATCCAAGTCATAAGTATACATAACGAGATTTTTATTCCAAAGAAATACTCTTTTCAATGGATTCTCCAATCCTAACAAGTAACTTCTGGGCAGTGTACAAACTTTCAACTTTAGCTACTAAAAATCTGGCTATTAAATACAACGAATGTGGTGTAATTTTATCTTTTCCTACTTTTCATTCCACTGTATCAAACAGTACTTCCAAAACTGCTGCACAACGCCCTGTGTATTTACTCAGGGTTATTTACACACTGTGTACAAAATCGTAGATTTACCATATTTACACTCTGGGTATAAAAAAAATTGGAGATTTACAGTATTTACACACCGTGTATAAAAATAGTGAATTTAAGAAGTATAGAAAACGTATGCGGTTAGACTCATAAGAGATAGCACTAGAATTTATTGGACAACATGTGATTTTCCCTTTTTTGCATCCAGTTCCACGCGCTTTTTATGAGTACGAGGGTGCCTGTGGTTTCTTGCATCGCTTTACGAGTCTTTCTTATTACCAAGCTTGTGTATTCAAATACTGCAAGCTCCTATATAAAAATTTGAAATTCATATTTCAATTTTTATAAAAATAAATGGCTGTATGATGCGCCGGAATGACGACCGAAAATGAAATGACCCGTGATGAATGGATATGTGACTGTACTAGAGACATGTAACATGTAGCAAGAATGACACTGCGTTTGCAGCTTGAAACCACAACAGTTGTACATTAACTTTCACTGCCGCTGCTTATTTCGGTCTTCTCAACACAGAAAGTATATGTATCACTACATACAAGGATGAACCTCCGGCACCTCTCCGCTTCTACCTGAAAAGGCAAGCGTGGTGGTGAACAAATGGACATACCTGTCGTCATATTGGACGCTCTCGGAATACAAATTGGCTAGTTGAACCATCCGTGTATGTGGTAGCACATGTGTATATACACAGTCCACTTGGCCGTACCACATGCTTCCTTTCACCGACTGTTCTTTTGAGCTCCGACGTGTATTTCTATAGATAGTGACCCCATGGATGGGCCTTTCCAACCGATTCAAGTGACGTTTTCTACATTATAGATTCCCAATACAATGAAATCACTCCGAAGAAACTCTTGTCAATGACGGCTTCTTGAAATTCTCATATCAATGAAGGCTTCTTGAAATTTTTTATCTCCGTGAACGCGTTTTGAAGATTGTAATGCCAGCAAAGATATTCCTAAAGCTCTATTGTCAATTAAAACTTTCTTAAAAAGTAATTACTTTCAACGAGCAGACAGAAGGATTATTTGTTGATATTCTAATCATCCCAATTTTATAAGTAGCATCGAGTCTCCGCCAAATTTACAATAAACAATGACAAACACATATTTAATACATAAACAACTAAGCAATTCAGCAAAATCGCCCAGTCAAAATACAGACAAACAAGCAATGTCAGCCTGACAAGCTTTGTTTGTTCTGAGAAGTAGTAGTAACTTTTTTCACATAAATGTGAGGGAATACAAAAAATAGGATCCTGTGTAGTGTTCAATTGTTGGAAGAGGAGAGCCTTTAATTTTCTATAAGAATACAGAGGAGGAAGACACAAGTGTCAGAAAAAATTGGAATACTACAGGAACATGGCACGTCAAGGTGGTCTCTAAATAATAGAGTATTCTCCTTTACTCATATGATCGCTGCGCGAGAAAGACTTCGCTCTCCATTTTTTTCATACACAGGGTATAAGTATGTACATACGTTGTGAGAGCCTGGAGCGTAAGATCAGAGGGAGAGAGAAAGTGTAAGGGAGAGAAGAGCGAGGAAAGAAAGAAACCAATGTTAAGAGTAAGGACGACGCTTCACGCACTTTTCCTCCCTACGGCATGCATGCTGTATGTATGCATGTGGGCTGAGAGAGATTGTTGATGAGAAGTAAAGCCAGTGAAAGTATCGAGAATTCGTGGTTGTAATGCAGAATCGCCAAAACAACTACCAATGTATAAACAATTTGGAGGTCCTCTTCTTACTTTGTCGTATATCCACTTTACATGATTTTTCATATTGAGCACTTCGTACGCATCTCTCATATTTATTTTATATACAGCAAAACTTGCATATGCTTTTCGATACGCACATCATATAAATTTTTATTACCTTTGAATATGCATGCGTAACACTGCTATTAAAAAACGGTATCTTAACCGTACGTATGTACATGCTGTGTAACCTCTTAGCTACGCACTAGCTCAAGTTACTTTGTACAAGTATACAGGATATGGTACAAGAATTACATTTCATATTATGTTACTCGATATAACATGTACGTACGCCCATGATGTAGCATTACATATGGATTACAACATATTAACATTGCAAAGGCTATAAAACACACACTAATACGTATACTACCACGCATAGTATAGTGCATCATGTGTTAAAAGCTATACTTACAGTAACTCATACGATAGTTTATATATATCTACCTTCGTTGTAGTACATACCATCGGAAAGCAAACTTATTTCAACGGTTGTGCATACAACCTGGATTCTCATGCATATACATGCACGCAGTTCACGCGCAAACCAGAGCATATACTACAGGAACACAACCCGTCTACCCACATTCATGCATGAGTTTACGTAGTTTAATTTCCCTCCTGTTTGTGTATGATTTCCCTACATGATTTCTTGCATATTATTTTTCCTACCCATGATTTTTGCCCGGTTTTTCCAGTACCTATACACGTTCTCTGAGGCTCTGTCGATGATTCTTTGGGATGTACAGGCGCTGTGGAATTTCTTGTTGTTCATAGAGCTGTAGAAAGTTTAAACGATATTTTATTTTGCCTATGCTGTTTCATGTGTTCGTGTATCAAGCATTTTAACAGCCGGACATAAGGTTTGAAATTTTTCATTACAATTTCATTTCCGTCAGCAAACTTGCAGAATTCTGTACAACTGTGTAGTAAGTAAGTTAGTTTTAAGATAGTAAATCTGGTAGAAATTTAATGTTAAAGTGCAAATAAGTCCGCAAACGTAGCGCTGAATGACAGTTAAGCTGCTCATATAGCTCCATATAGCTATATTCCTACAACATAAGTAACCCTTTATAGATATGTGAAACTTGCCCAGGAGTAACTCTACTGGGTATGCGAAACATGCACAGAAAGTCGACGTAACGTTTGTGCACAAAGTGAAATGCAAGTAACGCTTTTACTGTATAAAAAATAAGTGAAACTGCATGTATAAAGAGAGGAGTCCAGGCATGGAAATGAAAAAAAAAGTAAATGCAATCTCCATCTGTTTCCAGTGCTCCCAGAATATATTTAGCATAGTCCACCCTATGGGAGCCCGCCCTGCACCGCAACTCCTCTGGTCCATGAAGGGAGCGAGGAGCAAGTGAACCAGAGAAGAGGACTGTTGGGGTATATACATATAGATGTATGGGGAATATTTTTTTAAAAATTATTTTCCCGACCCTATAGTATTACACACAACAGCAAAGTACGGGAAAATAAAGAATAACCAAAGTAATGGTAGGGTTTAGTATATGTGGAGGCTCTTGACTGTGTGCAAAGAATGAAGAAGAAGCTGGAGAAAATGTGCCCTGCTATGTTCCTTCCCCCGTGTTATATACTTTCTCTCTTCTCTCTCTCCATCCTCCTTCTCCATCTGACTTCTCCCACACACGGAGACTTAGTTCGGGCTTCTCTGGCAACTATTTAGGAACACGCTTTCACTGTCAGTCCTTCAGTCTGTAGAGAAAGAGCGCACGAGTCACTAGAGCTACCAAAACCTCTGGGTCCCCAGAGTGGTCGTCCTCTATTTTTACCTCCATAACGAAATCAACCGTCAAGTCTCAACAAAATATTAGCAAGTTCACATGTGGACATATTTGCTAACAAGTTCTTAGAGCATTCAAATAAGGACATTCACCTTATAAGCATAACTTTACGAAGACACCCTTACAAAGTTAGCATTACCTAAATACATTTGGAAGTTTACATTGAAAAAATACTCCTGGAAATCCCCATAGCGATTACATCCTGAAAAGGAATAACTGAAAAAATACCCTGGAAAGACAGCGTTACAAAAATATCATGAAAAGTTAGCATCGAGCAAATACCCTGGAAAGATAGCGTTTCAAAAATACCCCTGGATAGTAAGCATTATACGGAAATAAACTGGAAAGATAGCCAAAATCAAAAATACAGTGAAAGGTTTACATTACCAAAATACACTGGGAAAGTTAGGGAAAACCCAATGGTGGAAGGTGCACACTACACTTGAAGGTTAGCACGACCAGAGTATACAGAGAGAAAGTCAACCCCTTGGAAAGCCAGCAATATTTTCCTGATAACAAATTGTGTGTGAAGACAAAACTTTTTTCATACCTTCACTCCTCGTTTTTTCTACATGTGCGAACATCTAAAGTTTTTTCTACTATAGCAAAGTTTATTGAAAAAACTTGGCATTGTAAAAGATTGTAAGACAGTTTGGAAGAAAATGCATGAAAATTACGGGATCTCCGACCCTGATAAACACTTTTTTGTCCACACGCCGCTCCTCAACCATTGTTCACCCGTTTGACAACGCTGAGCAACAACATTCAAATACATGAATTTTATCAGGAATTCCAATCTCAAATCTTGCACTAGGACAATTTAAGCACCAGTTGAAAGATAGAAATTCAATTCTAACCGTTCATTCTTCTTAAAAGCATAAATTCAAAGTTCATTGTGAAAAATATAAATTCAACTTGAACAACTGAAACTAAAAAAGCTAAACGACGTAAAATCCCCAAGCCTGCTACTGTAAACGCAACGTTCACCGACAGAAATTGAGCAACTTGACCAGCTGAAGGTACGTTGAGCATCCGAAAAATTGAACTTACATACTAGAACAAAAAACTTGTGGCTGAGAGCAAGGAGAAGAATACAAGGTGGGAAAATAAAAGAGTGAGAAAATACAATTGTACATATATGTAGACTATCAAGGTAGAAGAAAAAATGCCGACAGCTTTAATGATATTCGATCACGTCGTCCTCGGACTCCTTTTCCTTATGGCAATGTTCTGTGTAGTTCTTGTCACCGTTCTTACCCGGAAGTTAACTCGGCACGACAGCTTCATCGTGTGAACCCCCGCTGTCCTCAACCACCCTATAATACACTCACATGGCTTCTTTCAGATCTGTTCCAGTCACTTGCCTCCCTTTGTCAGCCACACTTTGAGCTTCGCCATTTGACGACGACAACTTCTGCCCGTCTCCCAAGGTGTTCAACACTACACACACACACTGCAAAGAGAAAAGCGAGATTGAAAAAACTGTGGTCACTCATCGCGGTTTCTAGTCGCCTGTCCCAATTCTCACCAACCTTAAATTATTTTCCAACTCCTTTCTCCTACATATGAACAAAGTTATTCACTGGGCTGAAGCCTGTCGGGAATACAGCGTCCGCTAAGCCACTGTGCCCCCTGCATTGTAACTGTCATTTTGAAACGCCAGTCGTAAATTTCGAGGAAACCGACAGAACTGCTGAACTGAGGTTTCATTAAAGCGCCGCAAGAAAACATACCAGTGAAGATAGCAAAAACGGACTTAAAAACCAAAACAATATAAAAACTACTAAAAAAATCTAGGCAAGCGAAGCTATACAAGAAAAGATTTGAGTACACCCAATTCCAAAATAGCAACATTTTCGTTGAAAACCCATTCTACTAAAAAAAATAAAAATTTATTTTTGAAGAAGAGTGAACGAGGAGAAGAGTACAAACTTAAGGACAAAGTGTGTACGCAGAGACAACAAATAGCAAGACCAAAGAGACAGAGCCTCTCGATCAGAAGGAAAAAAAGAAATCATATATTAGATACACTGCGAATCCGGACTGGGAAGAAATTCTTTTTCTATCCTCGTGTCTACAAAGTTGACTGGTTCTAGTATTAAAAAGGGAAATATCCTGGGTTGGCTGTCTCACTCTTCTACACTAACCCTTGTCGTCCTTCAGACTACATGGAACAGAGGGAATGACAAAGAGAATTTCTCTGATTATTATTGTATCAGCATCTGGGAAGGCGTAGGAGAAATAATATTACATTTGTCTCCAAAGATTCCTTTTTTCCACTCCACCAAAAGGAATCTTGCTATTTCCTACCCCTTGTATATGTCGGCAGTTGGAATCTGAGTGAAAAACTCACTGAAAATACTGAGACCATTTCACTTCTCACAAGAAAGACTTGCAGAGTGTCCTCCAGTGACCTTTTGGGCATTGTAAAGTTTGCGGTTTGGATTGCGGGGAAAGTAATAATAAGGGTAAGATTTATTTTATTTGCTTACTTCTAGATGTTTACAAAATCTTGTTTAGATCTACAAGATGCTTTTATTAAATTCTAAATTTTTAAGAGCTTCCACCATTGCGGAGTTTTGGCTTTAAAACCATAAATTTGAACCCTACAATTTCATATATAAATGCTACAAATTGACCAAAAAATAATAAAACAATATTTTCAATTTTATTTTGATTGTTTATAAAGTTCCAAAATTGAACTTACGGTACATATGTTAATTCACATAGTAAGTTCAAGTTACGCTTCATTATTTGTTGACGCCTAACAATATAAAAGATTTACCAAAAAACTCCAGAAAAAGTGTTCACAATCAAAGAACTAGTAACAAGTGCAAGGTAGGCTGATTGACCCGAGCGCAGCTTGGGAAGACGAGAGGCAATTTAAGAAAAAAGAAGTATTGAAAAATAATTTACATCTGCTGGTAGCAAGGAGTCAAAGAAATGTTCAAACTTTCCAACACATTTTCTCATCAAAAGTAAAACTTGTGTGTAGCGAAAAGTTATTTCATAACACATAAGTGTAGTTACTACAAGATATAACTTGTTTCAATTCTCTCCGTATTCCTCGACATGTGAGATAATGGTCTGTATTACTACTACTACACTGAACTCCAGTGAGATAGTGGTCTGTGCATATCTTTGACATAGCAGAGAAGATAGGAGCATGTCTATATTGACAACATAGATAGTAAGCTTAGATATTCCTATACACCAGCAAGAGATAGAGTATATAACAATAGATTGCAAATACGCTATTGTCCGCGGGAGAGGAAAATGCCCTGGGAACAACTTTCCCCGTGTGAGAGGTAGAGAGAGAGGTATCTTCAGTTTGTATGTCCTATGGACGCAGACCTCAAATTAAAACTAAATGTGTGGAAAGGGCTGGAAAAATATACACAGATACAGCAAAGAGGGAGAAAGGGAGTATTCTTCGCATCTTTTTAGTATTTACAAACCCTTTCCCCGTCAACTCCCTGCGCTCTCCGAGTCTTAATTATTACATTTGCATACACAATAAATGTCCAATGAGTGTAAATTTTTGTTAATTAGTTGCCCCCACTAAATCACTGGGATTTTCACACTTGTCACCTTCCACGCCTATTGGTCCGTCTAGGACAATGGTTTCTACATGTAGCATTGGTGGTGCTTTATATATAGCAATGTTTTTAAAATGTCAAAGTTGCAAGCGGCAACGCAATTCTTATTACAGAGAGCTGTACAATGCTATGCTAATGACCATGTTGCATATAACAATGCTATCCCTATGATAATGCTATATGCATATGACAAAGTAATACTTACGGCAATCCTATGCTGTTCTTATAAACAACAATGTTTTCAAGCACCAATGTAAAGCACTATATCCAAATATATCTAACGCATAGTAACTTACAACAGGCGTTTGTCTCTACGTGGATGTCAAAAAGAGAATTATCAAATTAAAAATAAATAGGCAAAACAATACAAGCATATGACAAGTTCCTATTGAACCTGCCAGTCAAGCTGACAGGACTGCAGCTGTATTTTACCATTTTTAGGATATGAGCAAGCCTATTTCTTCTATTTTGCGTATACATAAAGACCATTGCCACCTTCGTGTTGATAAGCAAAACTTTGCTTGTCATAAGAATTTCCCAGAAATCTCTGCATCTGTTCAAATAATGCTTGATCATAAGAAGCCAAGTTCCCTTGGGCATGTCTGAAATAGACAAATTAAATTATAAACTGTGTACAAGTGTCTGGGCCTGTCTCAGGTTTTTCATTGTCTCAATATCCTCCTTCTCTTATAGGACAGTCAACAAGGCTTTTTGCATTTTCGTCTTCTTTCACTACAATCCTGTTATCATTATGTTACTTACGCTACAACTTGTACTTGTCATGCTAAAATTTCGAGGAATTTAAATCCTTTTCACTCAAATAAGGTGTAGTGCGATATGTAAATGAATGTGTTTTGTAATATAAAAATCTATCAAATTATTTCTTATTTTATGTAAATAATTCTTGCAACTGAAACGAAATTATTGCATTTTATGAAACCATGAAAGTAGATGTACTTTCACTTTTTCAATGTAAACAAGTTTGCAGTTTAGCTCATGAGAATTGAAAAATCTAGGATTTGAAAACTTTCGTTCGTTAATCTTACCTCCGCCGTCAACTCATTTGTATTGGCTTTGCCTTTGGCAAAAAAAAACCTGAAAGAGTCAAAGGCGACTGTTAAATGTTCAGTGAAAAAAGAAGTCAAAAGGGGCTTTGAACACTTCGTCAAGTAGAAAATTAATGATGGCAATAATCAAGTCTTTATTTTCCTCTCCTCTTTGCGAACACACAACACATACAAGGCGGAACATGACAAGCGTGCTCAAAGGAACGAGAGATTTTAAGTCCTGTAATACCGTATGTACGCACAGTAAAGTACAATAAGTCAAAGTGATAAAACAAGATTCATTTGATTCTCAATGGGAATGAAGACGCCTACACTTAAACAATTTAATATACCCCGGGCTTCATTTAAGCTCTTTACTCCTCCGCGTTTAGAACAAATACTCAACAAATGTTTCACCAAAGCTTTGTGTCTTCCTCCAGGTCTTTTTCCCTACACATTCAATTGACAAATACGGGGCAGTGCAGGAAACTATTATTACGCTTGACATTACACCATGCATAATTATGGAAGTCATAGCCCCAAGTCAATTTCCCTTTTCTACACGGAGGTACAGCTAACTCAAATGAATTAATTACTTTTTGGAAAATTCGGCAGTCCTTTCGATTTCCACTTAAACCTTCGGGCCTCTAATCAAACAATCCTTTTGACCCCAAATTAAACAACTCTTTTGCTTACAAATTAAATGATGAATATACGCTCGTACACTGAAATTAAATGATGAATACGCTCATACACTGAAATTAAATGATAAATATTCTGAAGCATTAGAATTAAATTTCGCCTTCATTGCTATAATGCAATTCAACGATAACTAGGTTGCTCTATATAGAAATTAAATGACGAGAATGTTTGATTCACCAAAAATGAAATGCTGGCTGATTATATGTACACATGCTTACTACTACATATATGCATAAGTATAATTTTATATAGATAGTGATTAAATAACGATTAAGTTTAGAAAACATATGATGACTATTACACTGATACAGGGAAATTAAATGAGGAATAATGCGGTTCGTTGGAGGCAAATGAGAATTCGGCAGTGAAGTCAAATGGCGGTTTTATTTTAAATGACTTTTTTCCATTGAAGCTTACTGGTTCTGACAACTTAAAGTTATACGAGGGTTTAATATTAAAATCGGTTTGTCTGCCTTGACATCCAGCGGCGTTTTATTCATGGGATCAAACGACGGTGTTCACATGAAATCTAATGAAGTTTTATAATCTCATCCATTGGAGGTTGTAATTTGGAGTCAAACGATGTTTTTGCATTGAAATCAAACGACTTTTTTTTACATTAGAATCAAACGGCGTTTTTACATTGAAATCCTACAACCATTGTACATTTACATCTTTTACGTGGTAATCAATCAAAGCTCTTACTTACAATAAGAGAGTTTATATTAAAATCATACATACAACACTGCAGTTCAACAATGTTTTCACCGATTGCAAATGCAGACTTTGCATTGAATTAAAACGAAGGTTTTTACACTCAAATGACTTTGATTAAACCGAAAAATTGACCACTGAGGCTTAATAAATAAATATTGAATTATTGAAACTGAAATCATTTAAATTAATTACGGAATATTTTAATTGCAAACAAGTTGTACGTATCTTATAACATTTGGATCAAATTTGGGAATAGTTATATAAATAAACTACTGTACATTTTTTTAAAAATATTTTTAAATTAGACGGTAAATTTAAAAGACTTTATGGATTTAAAATAGTATAGTTTAAATAGTGATCTAATGCGAGTAATAGCTAAGTTTGTGATTGTTGGTAGCGTCTGTGTTTTATAAGTAGAGAGCATTCTGGCTACAAACACGTAATCTGCTTTCACCTAAAATTTTAAATTCTGTGCAAATAGTATTTAATGGCTTTAATATGTATTAATTGTCTATTTAATTCCAGCTTAAATAAAACATATACACAAAAATAACCGTGAAAGCTGTTACGAAGAGCTTTTACTTTTATTTCACGATCACATTATTAAAGAAAGCGCTATTGTAAGGTAACAAAAACGAAATAATAAAGTTATCCAATCTGTATAGGGTTACCCAAGTGAAAGACTTTTTCTTGGAAACGGATGCAAGCATTTTAGTATAAAGCTTATAATAAAAAGCAATAAGTTTAAACCCGGATTTTGTATGCTTGGGAATAAAGAGTAACATTAACCGTACAGTAATATACATACAAGTGTAAAAGACATGGTAAAACATGCAAGAGGAGTACGAAACGGTACAAATAATGTGGAAACTATAGACAGAATAGCCGGATTGCGTGCTGATGTCAGTTGAAAGGAAGATAATTCTACTGTATCCTGAATGCATATGTCTATGTACTTATTTCTTGTGCAAGTATACCTATACTACAAGTGAAAGTAGGAAGCAAAGCTATTATGATGTTCCGAATGTAGGATGTACGACAACAAAATCGCTATTATGCTAAGGAAGTCCTGCTGATATTGTTATGTGCGCTGTACATACAGGATTTCTGCAGGTGACAAAGTTGTCTGCGGATCTGCATCCATCCATAAGCATTAGTGTATTTTATGCTGTCATATAAAAATAAATGCTGCCAAGTCATACCCTTAGTTCCTTATATGAAAGGCTGACGGTTGGGTTTTTCCCCCGTCTGTTTGCATGACTGCTTTCATATCACCTGGAAGTGTCATGCAATCAGGTGTCAGGATGCAATTGAGAAAAAAATAGCTTTACATGCTAAATGTCATCGAGAATAGTTGGCAAAAGGAGGAGGGTGTTGAAACCTACGACAGGCTTTCAATTCTGGAGGCTCCAAGTCGCTCAACTGTATGCGTATTAGATGGGATGGATGGAATAAGAGAGAAACTTTCACACTACCACACACACACCTACACCAAATCTCGCATTTTTCAAGTCAAATGCAAAGTGACATTGCAATCAGTATTGCTTTCAGTCCCTGCTTTCTCCGTTGTACATATCTATACACAGTAGGCTTGTTCAGGGCTTTCCGTAGAATTTAAACCTTGACAAAGATTCTTGCCGGGACTCTTTAATGTATGTAGCTTTCACTACTATACCGGCCCTGGCTTCCAGGACGTTGAGGGTAGTAGTGGGATTTTAAAATATGATAAATAAGAGTATCTACAACTTTTACTCTTATAGCAGGATTTTACTATGTGCGGCGACTACTTCTTTAACATGCGTAGTTTTCGGATTTAAGAATGTGTAATGTGTTTTGAGGTGTCTAGTTTCTATATCTGTATTTTAAAGCTTGTAGTATATAGTTATCTTTAGGTTCGTGAACTGCGAACCTTATAGTCTACATGTATGTATTTTCCATTATGGTGAGAATCTCTTAGTGCACAAAGAAATATCATGCTTGGTGATACATCAAACAGTTTAAGTTCTGAGGTTACAAAAGGTAACGTCGGGCCAGGTTTTGACTGACGTACTAAGCTCTGTCACTGTATGTGAACTTGTCGGCATAAAAAAGAAGTGTGTTAAAGCAAATTGAATACATTTTTTTTGTGGCACGATTTTAATTATGCAAACCCTCTGGGTTGTTTCTCGTAACTATTTTACATTCCCCTAACACAATCTGTGGCCCGCTAACCTACTGACTTTGTGATTGGCGTGATATTAATTACGCCGGAGGATTCTATTTGACAAAGCTATGAATACTCAATGGACTAATGATATGGTGGAATGTGAGACTTAACGGAATTCGGGAGAGACTGTCACTTAAAGAAACCGAGACCTCACGTACAATGGTAAAGCTGGGGGATAAAGTGGAGATTGTTTTAGTTACTGTGATTAGCATTGGTTAACATACTGGAGGTTACTTGATTTAACATGTGGGTTGGCATACAAGGTACATGATCTAGTATGCACACACACGCTATATAAATATGGGCATACATACATGTTGTACCATGTAGAAGCTACATACATAAGCTACAACATAACAAACACAAGCTATACAGGACACGATAATACACAATCTATACATACATGACATTCTAATACAGAAACTATACATGACATAATAATGCACAAGCTGTACATACATGACACGAAAATACACAAGCTATACATGACATGATAATACACAAGCTATACATGACATGATAATACACAAGCCATACATGACATAACAAAAACACACAAGCAATCAAGGAACATATGCATGCTTAACAGAACATAACAGGACATAACAGAAAGACCTACAAGATAATGTTGTACACACAAGCTACATGACATAACATGTAAAGATACTTCATGTTCATACTACGCGACGACAAACGACAAGATACTAACAACTGCACGACTGAACGTGAACATACGAAACTCATCACATTACATATAAAAATGCATACCGATAAATAATAGAAACTACAATGTGCAGTATAAGTTCATACAAAAAGCCTATTATGTAACACACGGAGGGGCCATTCTCTTATAGTTATTAGAAAGAGTGGCACGTACTGCTGCTTAATTTACACAGAGGCTTAAGGGCTGTACCTGCGCATACCCCTGCCGTCATATTATTATAATTCTAGCTCAACCACCAAGCGGAATTTTATTAATATGCCTCCACGTTCCTAGAATTCTAATGTAATATCAATGACTATAATAAGGTTTGTGGCTCGTGAGTATTTTCGCTGGAATTGCATTATGTAATATTATTACATTTTGTACCAATTTATGGAGAAGCAATCCAATGGGTTCTCTAAAGGGCACTATGTGCCAATACGTAATTGTATATTTTAGAGAGCATATACGCAAATAGTTATTATTACGTTCGATACACAAACAGTCATATGCATATTACATGAGAGATGACTAAATCCCGGTGAAGCGCGGATTTTTTATGTGGTTTCATATTTCAGCTATTAATTTCCGTCCCGTGTCATCCCTTATTATCGTTTATAAGCTTCAGTATATTTTGTGCTTTCCCAGACGCTTTTATGTCTGCTTTGCATTTTTGTCTCCCATTTAATGTCTGTGAATATCTGCACGCTATTAATGTCTGTTTGCAGCATCTCTCCTCGGCATTAATTATGAATTTAAAATTCCTCCATGTTCTTTGCTAATTTAATGCTTGTCTTAAACTTTACTTTCTGCACAAGAATTAAAAATTCATGTTTTGCAGCAAATTCCCGATTGCTAAACTCAGAAAATGTTAGCTAGGCTAAGGTGTGGAAGACCATGCAACTGAAGGAAAGCAGCGTTTAAATGCGCATCCATCAATTGTATGAAAGTGCAGAACACTGAAACATTTCAAAGTTACGAGAGGGGTTGGAGAACGTAAAAAAGTACAAGAAGCACTTATTTATTCTCACAGAGCAAACCACCATGAGAAAAGTAAAGTGAGAAAGTTAATTCGAAACAAGATGTAACCCTTGACAGATAGCTGAAGCATAAAGTTTGCTTGCATTTTATGCAAGTTCTAGCTAAATGCATTTGTGCTGATGTTTTCTCCGGGTTTTGACGCCTTTTCATTTACAATATTTATATGATGGAAACTTATGTATGGTTAGATAATGTGTAGCTTTAGTAACTGTGCTTTCCGTGCTGTAAGTTTTGCACAAGTTTTGTATTGGTGAAAGCATTATTATGGAGTGCAACACCAAATATTATTATTATTTCCCGAGTATACTAAATCTTTACGCCAGAAACTCAAATATATATTTCACTTAGCACATGGAGCGTTTATTTTTAGGCAGGAAACAGCAGTATGAATTTATATGCAAGAGATTAGAGAAAGTATATATACTTTCTCTAATATATATATATATATAAATATATATATAAACGATGCTACTGGATTTATACGCAAGAAATTCCAGCATCTATACATATGGGAAATCATACTCATGGAGCGGCAGTGTGCAAATTCTTACTCATGAAACTGTAATATGTGAAGTCATACCCAAGAAACTACAGAATATGAATTCGTACCCATGAAACAATATGTGAATTCATACAGATGAAACTCCAGTACGTGAATTTATACTCAGGAAACTACATTGCCGGAATTTATACATAAGAAACTACTCTGCCTATTTATACGCAAGAAGCAATTTTGTAACCAAGAATGTGCGGAAGGTGCGAGAGCAGAACTTCATAACTCCATCATCTACTTTCGGGCTGTAAGATATGTGCAGTAATTTTTCTTGTGAGTTTGTCGGGAAACTTGGAACCATGACGGATTGGCTCCGTTAGATACCCAAGTAACCCACAAGAGCTGAGACGTGGAGGAATGAGTTCTTGTATAGGAAATGGTGGAAGCATAAGTCTACGTGCATATCTGTATAAGTAGACAAGGGACATAGCTACATACATATACCTACAATATTCGTGTATATTTTCAAGATATAATTTCAAGTTAGTAAGTAAGTACATACGTGTCAGTTATAATTTTGAAAATCCGACAAGTATATAACTTAAGGTTCATACACATTTTTTGGAAGACGTAATTTGAGGCGCGTATATATTTTGAAGATATGATTTGAAGTTCTTGTGTGCATTTTGGAGATATATATTTTTGAAAGTGGTGTATATTTTGAAGCTTCCCTATATTCTGATACAGCTACTTTATATGTTCTGAAGTAACTGTATATTTTTAAGTCTCTGCAAGTATGTTTATAAGATTTTGAAGTTGGTATTTGAAGAAAATGATCATTTTATTCTGTAATAAATATTTATTAAAGTGACAATGTCACTTGATGCGTGGTATTTCACAGGAGCCGGCAAGGGAGTGGCAGGAGTAGGAAAGAGAGTCGTATGGAGGCTCCTAATATAACAATAATAATATCGAGCATATGAGTAAAATAAAAGGAAAGAGGAGAGAAAATCCTCCCTTGGAAACCGTCAAATGACAGTGTAGATGGGAAAGAGAGAGAGTCGTAGAGAAAGAGAGAAAGACAAAGCTACATGAGCAGCAGAAAATGGAAACCAAAAGCTAACGAATAGAAGGAGGAAATTACCTCATTATTATTAGTTCGTGACATGACACGGGGCTGTCTTTCCACCATTCTCTGTCGCTCTTTCCCGCTCTCCACCATACAAATCGTGCATGTGTCCCACCACCTAAACTTACTAATTCTCCTGATTCTTCTCTATTCCAATGATGAGCCTTTTCTCCGATACCACTCTCTCTCTCTATATTTTGTAGTGCAATATAAGAGCTTACATGCTCTGCAAAATCGTCCAAATTCACATGGTCGTAAACTACTAAAATGAACAAAAGCCTTTTTACTAGGAACTAATCTCAGATCCCTTTTCAACCTTTATTGTACGCCGCTGGTGGTTGTATGTATGAATTCGATCCAGGCGCTTTATTTAATGTCCGGAATATAGACTGTCAACTCATATTGCAGTTTGTATTGACTCCACACGGACGCACAAGCCCGAGACACATGCTACCAATTATCAACATATTCATTCACAAATCTTGTGCTAATGTACCACATGTGCTTTCATCAGACCACAGTGTATTATGTCCATCAAAAATATGGAAATTCCGGGCCTACGTGCTCGGGCTTTCGCAACTAATAACCTCTATATAAATAGATTCCAGCTCCGAGCTTATGCGTGAACTTCTCTACTCCTACTATGTGGTGTCCTATGTATGAACATCACCACGTCACAGCTCTTATAAGCTTCCGTATTTAAATCTCTTATTAACTTCAGCATGCAGAATCTCTTATTAAATTCAGTGCTAGATTCGCATATTAACTTCAGTTTGTAAAATGCCAAATAAACTTTAGCATGTAAAATTACATAGGTATATGAAATTTTATTTATAAACTTCAGTATGCAAAATCACAAAAACCTGTAGTATGTAGACATACATTTTAGCTAGTAAGAACGTATGTAGTGTAACCTTTGAAGGTAGCATTTGAATGAAGATACATGTATGCAATCGAATTTTATAGCATGCAAAGTTTTAATAACCGAAGTAAACAAACTTCAATAAATAGAATCGTAAAGCTTACTACATAGAAATCTGTATGTGAATTGTAATGGGCAGTAATCTCCAACGCGCGTTGTAGTACACAATCATCTCCAGTGACTCCATCGAACTTGATGAGAATTCATGGACATCCTCACTGTGCTTTCATCTTATCTACCAAATTATTATTATAGCCATACATATCTATGGGGCTGCAAATTTACATAGCGAATTGAGCTTGAAAATCAATACGCACCAAAAATCAACGCAAAATTGCCTGACTAAACCACACATTGTAAAACTGTTTTTGCATGTTGGCGTACTATGTGACAGCTATATGTCAAGGCTTATTACATGAGTTCTGGATAATACTTACAATTTTGTAATAAGATAAAGCTAATCGTGATTCTAATATTATGGGTATTTACCCCATTCATAGCAATGGATGACGAATAAGTTATTATTATTAGTTGTGATGATAATAAAACCGAAGGCACTTGTAGTTATTGCAATAAGGAAAGTCAGGGTTCCGAGAAAGGGAACGAGAGATGGAGGATTTTATGGGGAAACGAAGCGATAATTAAACAAGTTGGAGGAAATGGCAGTCCTTTGTTATCCCTGACAACTGGAATGAGGATTAAGTAAATGTTATCATTCTCTTATTTCTCTTATCTGTTTCTCCAGAGAGTGTCAGTGTAGCTAAAAATAATCAATAGTTGCCGGAGAAGTAGCACGTGTGGACCACAAAAAAAGTTTCAGAGCACAAGTCTGTTTACAGGCACTTGTTCAGGGAGTCTGCACTCGGACGTTGTGGTTTTCCCACAATTTAAAAAAAATAAATGGCGGAAAAGTCAAGTACTTACTTTCTCGGGGCTGATGACTTGGCTAATTGAAAAGTGACCGGAGAAAACAAAGGCGACGGAAATTGATCGTTACTTTTAGGGAGGCTTACCTACCCTAACCCAATCCCTGTTGGCGAAGCTTGAGTGCCGGAAATAGGGATGTACACACTGGAATACGGATCAAGTCGATGAAGACAGATTGGATGGGGGAAGGCATAGCTCACCTTGATAGCCATTGTAGAGTGAAGATAATTTAGTA
Source organism: Lipothrix lubbocki (assembly GCA_034696945.1). Taxonomy (NCBI): domain Eukaryota; kingdom Metazoa; phylum Arthropoda; class Collembola; order Symphypleona; family Sminthuridae; genus Lipothrix; species Lipothrix lubbocki. Next base: position 48,273 of record JAQGAK010000564.1, on the reverse strand, counting down.
GGACGTTGGTAACATATCGTGGAAGAGAAAGAGAGAGTCCGGATGACGGTAATCCTCTGCCGAGAGGGATGTGCCGTATCGATACTCATGGTTCAGGAATAGTACCGTTATGTTATAACTTGCGAGGATAAGAAATAAGAGCTAAGGAACTATAGATAAGCTATACACTGTTCTAAAAAACCATAGATAAATATATAATACTGCCGTAAGAAAGTATGGATAAGTGATACAATGGTCTCTATGGATAAATAATACGGCTATGTGGCAACGGATAAAGAGGCAACAACACAAACAAATTCAAATGTTCACGTTCAACGATGAATTATGAGAGATTTCGGCTCTAAGCCACCATGTCTATGGGAAAATGTGTATACAAAGGGATTGCGACGGTGGATTCACGCTTCATAATCCTAACAAATATCGTTATCAAGTGAAATGTAAATAGGAGATAGAGGAAGACGGCGGAAAGCTGCTAAAAATTTGTTGCTCCATTCTTTCGCCTTTCTCTTTTTTCTCCGTAAAGCCAGTATATTAGACAATGCAGCTCTGCACACTATAGCACAGCTCTGAAAGCTTTTATAGGACATACGAATTTGCAGCTCTTATATATGATATACGAATTTGCACGCTTTTATATATTATATACGAATTTGCAAGCTTTTATATGATATACAATTTTTCCGGCATTTATATGGCATATGTGTCTGATTCAGCAAGGCTGTATAATCTAAATGTGCTATGTGTTGTACACCAATGACGAACTAAGAATGCATGAATGCATGTAACAATGTACTGGAACTCAATGCTGTGGGAATAAATGTATAACGAACTTGTAAGAATGTGGTGTTGGGAGAATACAACGAGATAGAAATGATGCTCTGAAGATATAACGAAACAGAAATGCAATGCTGTATGAATATAACGACTTAGAACGTAATGACGGTATACAAATGCAAAATGCAGAATCAGAGAAGGAAATACTTTGTGTGAAACACAGGGTGAAAAAACGAAAGCTTATTTGTAGTCCTTTCATGGTAGGGAATTGTAGAGAAGTAACTATTTGAGACAACTGAAATTCAGGTTCGTTGGTAATTCAATGAAGCGTTTTCTCCAAATGCACACCTACTAGTTTATCGGAGGAATTTAACGGGAGTAAAAGACCTGTTTCAGCTCCACTGCCACTGTTGAGTACAGTGTAGGGGAATAGAGGGAGGATGAGTGGAAAGATACACGTTACTTATGCACAATTGCATTGGAGCTCAAAGACGGGCATTGATTATGTGTAGAATAATACACAAAAGGAAATAAACACGGAGAAAGAGAGAGACACAGAGGGAAAAAGCGAGTGTCCTGGTAGATGCATAATGACTGAGCAAAGCACGCTGGTCTCTTACCTCTCTAAATGATTATAAGTGCAACCCAGTGAAAGAGATTGGGCAAACAGGACAGAGAGAACCAACTTAATTTCCCGAGCTTTGCCCCTATTCCCGTTCACAATTGCCAAAGAATAGGTAATGTGCAATATAAATACGCTGAAAAAGAGTGTGGCGGTACTCGAGTCTACTCCAACTGGATCTTCTTTTTAACTACGGCCCTACGTTTACCAACAGCACCATGCCTACCTACGGTACTATACTACTATGCTCAGATAGTAATTATAAAGATCTCAACAGTACAGTAATTGAACTACAGGAGTTAAAAGAAATTACCATTGAAAATACCTTCCTCTAAATATATCTATGTATCTTTAAATTTTCACGGATTACTTCCTCTTCAAGTCGTACAAAGTCAGCTGAACTCTCTCAAGTAACTTGAGGATCTGTTGAGTATTCTGAGGATCTCTAAACGTGAAGACTTGTACATAACCATACATGCAGTATAACAAAAACATACACCACTAAATTCAATCCTCTATAGTGAAGACTTGAAAGATGCACTGAAATACTTTTAGAAATAGATAGTACCTTTAGAAGTAGTACCTTTAGAAAGAGCAAACGTAGAGATAGAAGCAGTAGCTGGCTATAAAGTTATATCACATCCTGAATTTAGGAATAGGGAAGTACATACATTGAAGACTTGTAAACAGAATTTAACTACACAAGTCCAGTAAACATGGTAACTGTGAAGATCCGTAACTAGACAGGAGATGTACATGGGTAAGGGAAGTACACCCAGGATTTCTAAAAGTGCTCTAAAACGACATGCAACCATACATTGAGGATCACTAAAGTAATGCTGAAGAGACGTAGCGAATAAGCTGAAGACATGCAAAGTAAGCTGACGACATGTAAAGAGTGAACTAAAGATCTTGGAAATAGCTTGAAGAACCGTAAAGGAGAGCTGCAGACCTGTAAATTAAATTGATAGGGCCTATGAAGTAAGGGATTCTAATACAATATTAAAAGCACCGGTGTTTAGCAGTCGTATCGAAAATGTCTACAGGATGCAAAACGTGAAGACAACTAAAACAAAGTTAGGTATACGACTTTTCGTAAAAACATCTGCATGCTTCATTCCTGCTCCGGTCTTCACCCCAAGGTTTATAGAGTCCCACCCGCTCTCGAATTACACTTGTGCAATAAAAGAGTCAGTGGCCGTTGAGCTGAATGAAAAATAGGGCATTGCAAAAGCTGCCAAGCCCTACACAATATGCTACCACCGACAATGTATTACGCTACACTACAAATTTTTCCAATAATGCTTTCCCTTTCGTGATCCCAAACTATAGAGCAGAATCCTGTTTTTATCCCTTCAGCTCTTACACCAACGATATTTTAAATCTTCTTGCCTCACAATTTTCTTGTAGACGTATCTACATACAATTTTTCACTCCATTCTAGGTAGATTCTTGTATAGTTACAATTTTTTATTCTAATGTAGGTACAATTTTATTAAGATAAATATTCTACCCTTGTACTCAACATGTTTATGCATACATACAATAATAAAAATTTATATACTTAAATGGGATATTGTAAGCACTTTTCCCATTCTCTCACCTAACATAGTATGGCTTTTTTAACTTGTCAACTTCTGAATACGAAGCATGATTTCAACTTCAGGCTACAGAATAAAGAGCTGAGCGGGCGTAAGAAGCGAGAAGAATCAGAATTGAACGTTGAATTCAAAGTTATCCGGTAGGTCAGTGTTGTTCTATAAAAGATGGAGGATTTGAAGATGTGGTTTATTTCAATTAAAATCGATATTCTGACCCGCAACTTTTCACAAGGACGGACATCAAAGGTGTGAACTGATACGGAATGTTACGGAAGACTGGGGAAAGGCTGAATTAATCTTAATGCTTGGATTGATTACGCTGAGTCTTCACACTTGCCTTATTTCCTACACTATCGGAATGTCAGGGGTTCAAGGTTTGACCGAACCTTTGACATTAAATATTATATATACAAAATAGAAAAATAAACTATAGCTTCAATGCAATATACTAAGCACACTATGAAATACTACATATCTACATAATATAATACTCACGACCGTAACAGTTGCCATAGTCACGATCCACAATACATAACAAATGACATATGTAGATACAGTGTATAAAGCAATATACATGCTTGCATATAGGCATATTACATAAGCTATGTAAGAGAGAGGTAAATAGAAAGGCGAATGAGAGAGGAAGAAAACAGCGTAAAATTGACATCTGACAAGTGCCGGCTTTTTCCTCTCGCTCTCAAGAACTTTCTTCCCATTCCGAATGCAATATAGTAAATACTATTAATACTTTCTGCAATTCTCTATCGAAAGCTTGTCGAACACTTTACTTTCCCCGTTCTTATCACCTCCTTGCCTATTCTCCTAGACGAATACTCATGCCGGAGCCTGTAAGACATTATCACAAAATAAGTTTCTTCACAAAAAGACCCAGAAATACACACTGCCCTATTTTCCCATTACTTCTCAACATATACGCAACAACTTTGCTTATTTGTCATCCTCAGGAGGAATTTGATACGAATACTTGCAAACTAATAATGTCTTGAAAAACTTGTTGGGAAAATCAACGAAACCTTATGAGGAATCTATAGTCGTGTGTTCCTGCGTTGTGTTTTGACGACACCAAATTGTTTTCATTCCTGACAAACCCCGAGTCTTTTTATTTAAACAAGTAAGTTTTTGTAACCATCCTTGGTTCATTCCATCCAAACCTCTTCCTGAAGCTCTAGAAAAAATAATCCACTCGGAATCTAACATTCCCGAAGCTCTCTAACAAAAGAATCCAGCTAAAGTAAACAGACTTTTTGCTTTAGAAACTACCGTCGAAAAGTAAACCTTGGCTGAGGCAATGGTTTCTTATTCTATTTACGTCGCTAGGGTTATGTGAGCATCCGGACTCAATAAAACGGATGTTTTCTTGTGTGGCCGAGTGGAAAACTTGGTTTGCACTCTTACGTCCGGACAGTCGCTCACTCAACTTGCATATCAGGCGAGAGGTTCAAGTGGTTTCGCAAATTCTCTGGTTTAGATTGAGATCTAAAAAAGCGTAATAATTCCCATTGCAATGCCGTCGGTCGGAAACATGCCCCTGCGACATTATAAACAACCATAGAATATTCAGTCGTTAAAAATAATTTGTGTATCTATTTATAAACACTTTTACAACGAGTAGATTAGGATACTTACATGGAGCGGGGGAGGCATAAAGTCTAGAAAATGTAGTGCGTAGAATGCTTCTGCAAATATTATTGTCCGTAGCGAGATTTACATCTTCATCAGATGGAAATATTACTGACATCCCATTTTGTGGGAATTTCCGACATATGAATCCCAAACCGAAACAAAATAACCACAAGTCTGTAAAGAAGAGAAAGATAAAATTTAATTTGAAATAACTCCAGAGATTGTAAGGAAATGTAAGCTGCCGACATCAGCGACATAAAACTGAAATGCATGGCGATGATTTCCTCATCTGAAATAAGCTCCGCTCAGAATATCGCTACTTGTATGGGCCATATAAAAGTGACAGAGTATGGGAACAGAAGTAGAAATACTATAACACAAGTCATAAAACTATCAGGGAAATGTATGCATACAGTAGTAATAGAAATAATGAAACAGTTGTAGAAATAATGCAGAAAATAGGGGAAATTTAGTGGATATGTATGGAAATTGCATTAAAATTGTATGGCCAAAAAATAAGCCATATAATGATGTAAAGGATTGAGATAATAAAAATTTCTCAATTTTTTTCGGCTCCTCTTTCACAGATAAAAGTAATGTTTAAAGGACGATGTATTCGCAGTTCGTACACACGTTGACAATGTCTACATGATTTATAGTCCGTTCCACTGTGTAAAGAATTGGATATTATTATGTCGTTGAAGCACAGGGCCTCTGCATATTCCTATATGAAACAGTAGGTTATTTGTGTACATTATTTGTACATATAGCAGATTTACTGCTATACTCGGAGTACAATACAGGGATCCGAAGAAATGTTGTAAGCTCCACATGGGTTGAATACATACAATGTTGATTTATGAGGGTGCAAAAAGCTAAAAAGCTTTTACCATAATATTATGCTCTTTCCTTGAGCTCTTTTTCCTATCAAGGCACACCTCCGTGTAAAATATTTTCCAAAGCCTACTACTTAGCAATGGAAGACCTCTGCACATCAGGCTTTTACTCATTATCTTTAGCCAAAAGTCATTTCAATTTTTTCGATTCACTGAATTCTGCTCTCTAGAATTTATTTATTTTTCCTCTGGGCAATTGCTTGCCAACAGCTCCCATGAGCTGACTACATTAATTTGCGGCGTAAATCATTATTTCAAGAGGTACATTCATCAATTATTCTAAAGAGATGAGAATCAAAACCCTGCGAATAATTCACGTGTTAAATGAAATCGAAACGGGAGGAGGAAATTAATGCCTCGGACGTGGGAAAATTGATTTAGAGGATTGGACTGATGAATAATATTTCTAACGCTACCAATAATAATATTCCTAATGCTATGTTATTAATGTATTTTCAATGTAATTTCACCCTTCGAAGTAAAACATGGAATATGATCATTACCCCTCACTGCCACATTGAATTCCGATTCCCTGAAGGAGTGTCAACAGCAAGAGGCCTAATATTTTTAATTTTCACACGTTCGCCAGTCCGGCATCATTTTCATTGGTAGTCCAAGGGGCTCGTCGGACCTAGATTTTATTATTACTGTAACAACAACAACCAATTTTGAATGTAACAACGTTAGATCACTGGTGTGTGCCGAACGCCGGAACCCACATTCTACTCCAGGCACCCGAAAAACAAGAGGCTGATGACAATTTTTCACTAGGTTACTAAGTTACTTCTCTTCAAAGGTCACGTCTGCCCATCGGACACGTACGCAGCTGTCTACAGTGTACACGCCGTCACTGCACTGCACTGCAGTCTTCATTTTTCACTTATTGTTCACGTCTTCACATTTCTGCTCTCAAAAAGGACTCGATCAGATGAATCGTTGGGGTGATGCAAATGCCAACTGACCGTTGTCCTTTCAGCGGTGAATACCTGAATTCTGATTCACTTTTTGCAGTTTCAGAAAAGAGGTGTTGCACTTTTGAAGTTTCATGCGAGAAGTTGAGTTGACTTTAGAATTCAGACTAGATCCCACATCACTTGAGTCGAATGTTTACACACAAAATTCTTACAATAAATTCACACAAAAAAGCGTCCAAAAATTTGTAATTCATTTGAATTTGTTCTTTTAGTAAAAAATACTTTTACTAACTTACTAAAATAACTTTTAAAAAGTAATTTTTTCTTAAAGAATACTGGGTCCGCATGTTTTTTAGTAACGAATTCTTCATCAACTGAGAGTCTGTGATAAAAGATCTTGCTAATTTTATTGTACAATATCAAATTCGGAGATCCTTTTGTGTCCCAGACGCAAATCTGCGGCTCAGTTTAGACTTCTAAAGATGAAATATGTCTTGCTGTGATGTAACAAACCAGATTCACCAAAGTACTTAAGAACCGAATTTAGCTGGAGCATACGATAACGCCAAGCTTTGGTTGAGGTTTATCCATTGGTCTATTGGTCTGCGGTTCATCACCTCATCGGTCAAAGGGAAGACAGGACAGGAGACTAAATCATAGGGAGAGATAGTTACATTGATTTAGGTTGACTACTGTCTGTCAAGTACTATCTTACATTGCTGTCGCTGTAGTTACTAGGTGTATAAAAACAAAGGAAAAGGGTGGTTAGTGTTTTGAAAACAAGCTACTATAAATGTAGTCAAAGAATTGGCAGTGATTGAGTGTAAGCCCTCCGTACTCCTTAAACGCCATAACTTCCGTTGCGAATCACTTTGCGTCAGGAATCGTAATATCCTGTGAATGATTGTCCCCCTTGGCTGTGCTTCTGCCGGCGTAAGTAGGTTCGAAAGGATATTTACATGGTAACATCTTCCTGAGTAATGTTTGTGCTGGGAATACATGATGCATAAGACGATGTTGAGACAGATTTGATTTGTAAACAGAGTGTAAGCTCTTGATACTCTCCAATATTGGACCCCGCACGTCTTCGCGGCTACTGTCGCTACTAAATAGTCGTCTGAGAAGTTACTAAATTGTTTTAATAGCGCAGCTAAATATTAAAGCAGTGTAGCTAAATAAGTAAATATTAATAATATAACATCAATACACACACACAGTTTCAAAATATGAGTATCTATACATTATAAGTATTATACAAGTATCTTCATAGCAGTGACACACTAAAAATAATAGTAATATAGTATCTATCGGGGCAGAACGACCACTATGCGGACGCATTATTTCCATGAAGTATGAATAATTCTGTACTGCTATAGTACATTTAACAACAAACGGCGTGAACTGAATGCTGTCACAAGCTAGTAGTCTTGCAGCACAGACTTTCACCTCGCATTATGACCACATTTGCCACAATATGAATTACACCCACACGTACTTTGTGTGCTCCGACTTAAAAGCTCCCAATGATAATTAAGTATCATGACTAACAAACATTTGGAAGCCTTGTAGTTCCACTTCAGTGGTATGGCTGCACAGCTCCCAACATCCCACAAAGCTAAGAAATTACCTCTCTGGAGTCAGCTCGTAGAATTTATGCAAACCACGAACGGAATTGAAACCCGGGTGTAGACGGTGGCTTCATTGGTTCCAGTGAACACTTATCAGCGAGCTTTAGAGTTGCACGCACCATTATTTACTTCCATTGATCTTCAATAATTCCACATACCTACAAACACATCTACTAAATTTCCTGTTTTTGCAAACTCAAACTGCATCGTGCAACATCCTGTTCCCCTAATCATGTTTCTAAACTTGTTGACATATGTAACTATAATACATACGTACATATATGCAAGTTTGAGAAATGAATTTCTATTGAAAGCTAACTTACTTACTAGTGACCCTTGGAAAACTAAGCAGACATTCATTGAGTGCTGAATGGGAGAGCTACTACAAAAGCTTGCTTTTGTGGTACGTTGTAAAGCGACGACTCGCATCTCTCAAATGTGAGCAAACAGTTCACTACTAGAAATAATTGTACTTGAGAAAATAGAAATGTTGACTCTCCTAAAATAAATATGTTTTGTAATCGGTGCTGAACGTCGGATCAATTCAAATGCATATCATTAAGCCAAAATAGCGCTTTATCTACGTCTACACTAATATGCAAGCTAAGTAGACCACGTCCACGGGTGCTGTATCTTCGTCCAATGTACTACGAAATTGGATGTAATGGAGGAAGTGAAGAGTGTCCTAATTAAGAAAAACTAGCTCTGAAAATTGACTTGTTGGTTACTTGTGTGGGATACTGAATTAATGATGTTTCTTTGTTGAATTTAGGTTTTCATCCCATGAATACGCCGAGATCGTGAGTGAAGAGCTCTAGAGAAATTCACACACACACAGAAGAGAAGAGCATCTGTATGGAGAAAGGTGAAGAGTATCATCATCAGAAGCCTGCACGAGCCGAAGAGATCCAGCACCCCGACAGCAGTGGTGACTGTTAGATTTGAAAAGGCAGTTTCTTGCCCCTACTTAATAGATTTTTTGAGAGTCAGTGCTTGGGTGGAAGGAAGGCATAGAACTAAAAATACCGGTATATTAGATAAAAAACCTTTGAGAAATTTCCATCCTCAGGCAGGATGAGAATACAAGCCAGCAAGAGGAGCAGTTGTGTACTCTTGTTTCCTCTGGATGGTTGGTCTGACTGGTTTTGGTCGGTCGGTGCCAAAGCTAATTAAACGAGTGAGCTCTCTAGAATCCTAATCGCATCTCATCTCATCAGATCTTCTCTTCTCTCCAACAAATAGCAAAAACTTTCAGTGAAACTGGAGTTCGTACATTTTATTAATATCCTTTTCCCACATTTCAAACATCGTCATATAATGTTCAACCGCGTTCTAAGTACATTACATACAAGTCTTCTTCCCTGGAGAAAGTTGACTGAATAGATGCACAAAGAAAGTGCATAGAAACTACGAGGCTGAAGCTACTTCCTCCTCAGTACATACTTAATTATATAGATATATCTAAAGTGCTAAACGCATGTATTTTTCCAAAGGGAAATAAACAAGGAAAAACTCCTGCGTGTGTCCTTTGCTAAACTTTGTCCATTGCAAGTCTCTCAGACTGTTCTTTACACCACCAACGCCAGTAGTACTCCCTTGCGTGAAGCAGAAGGAAGACACAGAAATTGCGTTAAGAATCGTTGCTTATTGGAACGGAATGCACTCTCTTACCTCAAATCCATAAACTCCATGTCAAATCCAAGTGAAGTGCTACGACTAACGTCCTTTGAGTAGTCATTTCGAACCGCGCTTCAGTAAGCCGGACGAAGAGAGACCATCATTTTCCACACGTTAAAGTAGCTACACTCTTTGATGTAAAACTGCCTTGGTCGTACAATACCAAAGTCAGGCCTGGTAGTTACCAAACGCATGAGGTTTTAACTATATAGCCGTAATGAAGACGGGAAGGATGGAACTTTGTGGAAATTGAAATGTATTCTTTCATATTTCCTCTCCTATAAATATAACCGCAGATAGAGACTCCAGACCAAACCCTATCGCAAGGACTCAAAACTCATCCGTACAAGCACAATTCACCATCCCTTCAATTACGATTAAGAGCATCCGGCACCAACGGAGTCTCAGAACGTCATCAGTGTATTAAGAAAAGTACTTATACAATCCTCCCTTAACCTATACTAAAGTGAGAACACTTTTATTTACATAAAGGAAAAGTTCACTTGACAAATTAATCGATTCTTGAAACTTGTTCGTGCAAACATTTTGTTGCTCATTTTAAACTTTCCTCCCCTTGTACCTATCTAAAACAGCAACTACTCGCACCGTTGAAACTAATCGAAACGTCGTAAGTTAGCCCTTAAAATTCATCTCTTCTCCCATGAGTTTTGCCAAAAATTCATCCTCAATTACTGCAGCTAATCGCCAAAGAAACAGCTGGCCTGACCATCCTACTGTGGTTTTTCCACTGGTGAATTTATAGAGTGATATAGAAAATTATTATCATTACTTGTAGCCATAAATTGTAACCAACTGCGACGTTTTGAGTTCAGATCTAGTGGTGTGAACTTTTTGAAAACGGACTGCACCAGAGTCACCAACCGAAACAATCCCATCTAGGAAACTTTCCAATTAAGGATTAGGCTCTGTTAATAATTTAAAGAACCTTCAATTCAATTTCCATGTTCTCCCGAATCTCTACTTATGTGTCATATAAATTTTTGAGGGGTGCATCCAGTTGAACAGTTTCAAACAATCTTCGCACATTTGCTCGAAGGACAAGATATATGCCAACTCAGCTTTTTATAATCAGTTTCACAAACTCAAACAAGGCTCTCACACTATTCAACAGATTTCACCAAGTGATCTGTATAATATATGAGCAGAAGTGCTGAAGTTATCTACAGAAGAGCACTCACAAGAAAAATAGTAGAGCACTTATTATATTCGCAATAACTATACAGAAGTCAGACCTCCAGGCATCATTCCTCTTAGCCCATACCACTTTTTTGGTGGACTATCAAGATAAAATATAATTGAATAAAACTATCACGACCCAAAATATTTTTCGTATATTACCGTGAAATCAACTCGAGAGCGGAGGAGATAAGAAGAAGAGCAACTTTCCAAAGAACATACCTTGCACTTTCTTGCGACAACCCTCTTCGAACATCTAAAGTAGCTGTCATAAACCGCATCCAGAAATAAGAAGAGCATTGAAATAACCAGTGCCAACGGGAAGTGACAGCAGGAAAAGGAAAAATTAGTGAAGAATCCACAGTGACGGAGAATCTGTAAAAGAAGAGAAAAGAAAATCAACCTAGTAGTTCAAGAGTTGCAGTCGGAGTTCGAAGTGAAGATTGAGAAACGAGAGACGACAGACTTTTCCTGGTTTGTCGTTTGTTGGTCCTAAGGAACTGAATGCCCTGGAAGTATCGAGAGCCCAAGGAGGTCTCGAGCTCTTTGCTTCCTTGCCTTTTCCTCTTCATCATCACCACAGTCATCATCATCATCAGTCCATGCAATGCAACTGATGGCTCTGAACGCTCTTCTTCTCTTCGACGCAATCTTCATCTTCTTCCTGTTCTTAGTTTCCGTATCTTGCCTTCTATATTACTTGCCACTGGTGCCGCCGTCGCGGTCCCAGCATCATCAGCATCTAGTCACCCTGGCCGACATTGAACACGCTGCGATGGCTGACCCCGCCACACACATAGTTGCAGTGGACCATTTCGAACGAGCCAAGAATCACAAAGACTCACCCATTGAAACCGTATGATGATACGTCCACTTCCTCCATCACTTCCGTTCGCTCCCTAATACTTTATTTTCTCATGCCCTACACTTCTCCTCCCTGACATGGGAGCAGAATGGAATCTAGATTGCTTTTGGTAACAACCCAATAGTCAACCATGTTGATGGAAAATGTTGAGTTGTCTCTTTTGACGATGAAGACGGCAGCGAGAGGGTGAATTGCCTAATAATTCTTGGAAATATATTCTCATGTGATGGTAAAGTTTATTTGACATTTCATTTCTATTACCAGAAATATATTCAGTAACTTCATTTCGTACTCTATATTATATTATATTAAATTTAGTATAATAAATGTACTTCACTATATTTACTATACTTATATACATCTCTATAATACTGTTATACTTTAGATATAACACAAAAATTGTACTTACAAGCATATATATCATTACAAACACAGCAAGGATGTATTCCCACCAGAGACAGTTTGTCGACCGTCGACAAATCAACGCTGCACGTCTGCTCCTTGGTAACCCTGCCTACTCCCATCATCAGGCATCTACAGGAACAGAGACATAAATATAAAAACATGAAACCATAAACATGTTTAATATTATAGTTTGAGCTTTAAAATTTGATAAAAAAATGCTAAAAACTAATTTAAAAATATGATTGAAAGTCTATAATTAATTTAAATGTTTAATTAAGCCTCTCCACAAAAATATACAAAAAATCGAAATATAATATGTATGTAACTGTAATTCTGTAGACTTAAAAGAAGCTGGCATGTGTGCCTTTGTTCCATGATTTGGTTAATTTCAAAACAATATTTATCACATTTCAAGAAAAGAAGAGTAATATGATAACGTATAATCAATATAACCATATTTTACAATATTTTAAATGAACAAATAATTATTTCCTTTTCAAAACTTTTCTTACTGAAAAACAAGTCAAAGACTGAATTTTTAGATTGGATTTCAAATCTCGTAGGAATCACGGGAGGTATATTAATTATATACAAAGACACCAAAAGAGAGCCAAAATGATTTGTTTTTCCAAGTCAAAAAGAGTATTTCATTATCTGATTCCGAGAATGTAACAAACGATACAGCCTCATGTGTACTAACGTATCTAAAAATTAATAAGACATGTTTAGTAACTTGTTAAACTGAAAGAAAACAATAATTATTACTGAAACTGTTCCGACGAAGAGGACAGAACAGATATTTATTTACACTCAAACGAGAATCTAATATTAACTACCTAATCCCTTGTGTGCAGTTTCATGAAATTATTACTCATGACAACTGCACACTTCTGATGACAAGTTATAAGTTTTGGGAAATTCAAATGTGAACGACATAACAAGTAAAAAATATTATCATTATTACTGAAAGCATATCCGGGAAAATTCAAGCGGTAATCGTGACAATACATTCACCATGAAAACATTTTAACATAATTAACAAAAAAAATGATTAGTAGACCTACAAATAGTTTTACAAAATTCGTATTTAGCTGCAGAATTCATACTTACAATTTAGTATTGAATGACAGAAATTCATATTTAATGTTTGACTACAAAAATTCGTATGTAGCCTTCGACTACTAAAACTTCCCATCAAAAGCCATTAGCACTCTAGAGAGATGACAACAAAAAATAAAACAAAAACAATATGGTCAAAACCAAGAAGCAAAATCAAAATCGAATTTCAATTTTTCATGTTTTCAATATTTTGTATTTATTGAGCGACAAACTCTCACGTATGGATTTATATTGTAACATAAAAATTAATAATAATTATTTAATAACAATAAATAAAATAGACCACATTATGTACGGTTAGAGATTAAATTTGAGATGTAACACATGACCCACATTGTGCTGACAACAGGTTAATTATTATTACTTATAGCAAAATAAAAAATATTTCGTAAGCAGAACCTAAAGTTAATCCGACATTATAAATCAAATAGCTGGAGTAATGTAGTTTTCAATATTTGACTTTGACAAGCATCATGCCAGAGATACATACATTTTACAGCTTTTAAGATAATAAAAATATTAGATTAAGAAAAATAAATAGGAACTTACAAAAGAAATAAGAACCTGCAATCTAATAAATTTAAATAGAGCAACCATCTTAGAAGCTAAAGTTTAAAGTGTGTTAGTTAAAAAATATGATGTGTCTACACGCGTACACAACAAAATTTAATGTTTAGGGAGATAAATTAATTTAAAAAGATAGTTATAAAGTAAGAAATAAGGGTATCGTAATATCTAATACAGATTTACTTAGGTAAAGGTAAAGAGTACCTCTCGGATTTGAATTATTAGAAGCTCAGCTATTAACCAAGTACTAAAAAGCCGGCTCGATGTAACAAACCCAGAGGTGAGAGCTCTTCTAATACCCGAACATCATGTCCAAAATCCCCGCACACAACAACAACTCTGCATTATTTTTGATGATCATAACAGGAAGAAAAGGGAAAAAGGCTAGGAAACAGAAATATTATTAATAATTCATACAATCTGCGACTATATACAACGTTTTATAAATGAAATGGCTGGACCCCATTTCTATTACAATAAATAAGGCGCAAAAATCCCGGCATAAAAGTTTCAAAATTCCCAAGTTTATCCAGTCCTTCTTGACGCCTTTCACCGGCACGTGGCAGTCTAAATATTTTACATGGATGGGACAAGCATGGTTTCTCCATCCCATGAACTCCACTTTGCAGAAGTACTTTAGCCTCCCAGTTTTCCTTTAATTTTTTAGTGCACAGTTTAAATTGCCATTGCACACTTGCACAGTTAATCAAAACACCCGGAATTAGTAATAGAGTTGTTGGACAAGTACGAATGATGATCAATTATCTGGAAGCACCGATGCCCATCCTTGTACCTATACATACATACATACATTCTTCTATATATAAGCTTGCAGTAAGTATACTTGTTTCTGTCTTATCGTTGCTGCCTCGCTTCGGTGACTTCTATATCTCCAATCGTATCTTCAGTATCTTTTTTACCCACATTGTGAGTCGTCAGCATCTGGGTACATACAAGCTGTATACACAGCATGCTTTGTTAGCTTTCTGGAACAACGAGGGGAGTTGGTGTACATTACATGAAGCCCTTTAAAATCGAATAAGCCCACAAAATTTAGCATAGTTGATGTCAATGTGCCAGGAAGGGATCGACATGATCAAGATTAAGGATTGAATTTGAAACAATAGAGTTTCATTTATCCGAGTGCTTCAGCTCTGGTATACTTAATACTTTTTCCGAATGATAGACATGGTATCACATTGCATCCACTGGTGAGCTGTGAAAAGGATATTGCGGATGCGGAATGATAGAATTCTGTTAGATCTACTTCTCGGGCTAACATTACTGCTTATATGTTTGTTTACATGTAGCGGTGCTGTCTGTAATGGTGCTGTTTGTAGATTGAACTGGATTTCATACTTGTTTCGGTTATAGTGATGGCTTCTAGACTTGCTTGTTTTGGTTATGGCGATGGATTCTAGACCGTTTGAATGTATAACGACTACGTCTAGACTAGTTTCGATATATGTAACGAAGTGTATGTTTATTACTGTCAATTTTGTATAGATATCTGGAGTTATATATAATGTTGGATTTTGGATTTACTAGATGCGTTGATGTACAATGACGGATTTTATATTATTTTATATCTGTTGAGTTTCTTTAAAGCGATCCGAAGTATGCACAGCGATGGATTTTACGCCGGCTTATGTACAGCGTTGATTCTATATAGAAGACTTATATATAAGAGACTTATTGTAATAAACTCATGCAAACCGATGTCGGACTTTTGGTTTTTGTTTCTCGGAATAACCTAAATACGGGGGGGGGTTGTGGGAGTACCAGAGAAAGAAATTTGATTGTATAGGAAATAGGAAATGCAAACTCTATTGTATGCACGGTAGGAGCAGCATTCTTCACTTATACTTGACTTGGTTACGGAGGCGAGGTTCTCTTTGGGTGGAAGAAAGGATTTTGATAATATTAGGTATGCGCCTTGAGAGCCGACAACATTGAAAGAGTGGGAGCGGATTTCCATTCGGCAAGTTTTATGTACTTGGGTAAAATAAGTAAAATTCTTGTGGGGTGTTATTTTACTGTACAATGTTGGTCTATGTCTGCCCTGTTAGTTTTACGTTTCTAAAGGACTGGAATACTACTTCTTGGTGCTTTTTTATTTCATTCATTTTCCAGTAAAAGAGTGAATTGTGTGGAAAAAGATGCACAGAGTCAGCAAGACATGTAGTATTTTATGACTACACAAGTGCAATGCCAAAAACGAGCAACATACGTACACTCATCACCTTTTAGTGTGTCTGCACGCTTTTCCAGACTGATTCCTCTGGCTTTCCACACATTCATACATACAATAAACCCGTTGCTTATGCATGGGGCTTTGAGTTACTATGGAGGAGCCATGCATGAGGTTGTGCCGAGGACTGGAGCGAAGTTTACATACACGTTAAGATTCAAAGACTGGAAAAGTAGATACTACACGAGGATTCGTAGAAGAATCAAAAACAAGGATTTCGTTTGCGTTTTTTCCGCTGGAAGCTCATTCCACGCATTCATCATTCATTCAGTCAACAATGTGCAATAAGGGGCCATTACATCTCTGGAGACACGTCATAAATAAATCCCTTCCTGGAATCTCGGTACTGGAGGCTGTAAAGGAGCAGAAGTACATGGTAGAACTGTAAGTCTCTCTTTCTCTTACAGCCATGTATATATTAGAAAAAGGACGCGAGAAGCTTCTCTTTACACCAAAGGCATTGTCACAGTTAGAGTCAAAACCAAAGCCAGGCTCTATTTTCTTCCATCCCATTCTTCCATATCCTTCTCGTCTCTCCCCGAGTTCTCACGCATTCACACATAATCTTAAGAAATGTTACCCGTTTCCGAGGGAGCGTCTGCAGGAAAAGCCACATGAATTTCCAAAGGGTATAAAATATTGGGCTGGGCGTGTACCCTTTGGTGAAAGTATCATATTATTTACCTATAATGCAGGTGTATTTCCCTTCAACCACGATGAATGAGGCCGCTCCTTTTGAATCATATACACACGTGTTGTCAGCAACTTATTTCCCCTTTCCCCTCCACAATGGACACAGTGGGGATTAAATGAAATGAGCCACCTTAATGTTTACCAAACAATAGTTTAACCTACGTGAAGGTGCATGTAGACAGCGCGAATCATCATTCTCCGCCACCCATTACATTCCCCTGTGTACATATGTACCGGGCATTCCTACCCTTCTCCTCCTATTAGCACCTATATTAGCACTTATGCTGGCTGTAGTAGTCTTTTGTAAAGCCTTTATAGCGTAAAGTGTATTCACTGTATAGGATCGCTGGTTTATTACGAGTGCTGCGTACCGTGTTTCACATGCAGTGTTTAATGCAATGGATGGTTACAAGGAGTAACACACCGTGTTAGGTTGCGTTACTTTTGTGTATAACATGTTGAGACATATCCTTTGTTACATGTAGTAGCTACATGCTGACGGTGTTACATGCGATGTTTCATGTGGTGTTACATCCCTTGTCACAAGTCTGGAACACACAAGTGTAGGTGTACATACATAAATAGAAATCTAAAGGTGCTACGGGTAGGTAATGTCAGAGGTAATATCGATGAAGCTTTAAGGATCCGTAGGTTTTGTTCAGGGGTTGAAAAGGTTTTAAAAATTCCCAACTAGGCTTCGGGTTCGATTTGGAATTGTGGACATAATCTTTAGATTGGCACGACGTCCCGATACCTTTGCTTGATTTTAGATTGAGGTTATTTGGAGCTAACGGAATATAAAGAGTCAGAGTCACAAATCAGCCACAGCAGTCTCTCTTTTTCTCTCTTGTGAGTTCATAGGAGAGACAAGCTTTGGTTAGCGAATGTATGTGGAGGGTTAAAAAAGTGAGAGGAACGAGTTGGAAAAAATCCGAGAGAGAGAGAGAGAAAGAAGAAAAGGACTCTTTGTGAGGCTGAACATGTAAAGCCGCTAGGATTTGTTCGTAAAATATCGAGCTGGCGAAAAGAGCCGGAGAAGTGATAATTTTCTCACTCTTTCGGCACTGGGAATCACCCCATTAACTTTTTCACCCGACTCACTCACATATCTCCATACATGTGGATGGCTATATGTATTTACATACTTGATACGTTGTCTGTAGACAGTGACTTGAGTGTAGGAGAATGGCATCTTGTAATATATAAGTATCCCACCTTCCATATACAACTACAGGATGAACAAATTCTTGTGAATAGAACCACTCTGTATGTAAAACGGCCGAGGAGCAGCTTGTATTTATACCCGTTCAGGGTACAATGTATGAGGAAGATATGGGGATGCAGAAATTGTAAACTGCGTGCTGGTTTCGGTAAAAAAATCTATATAATACAACACCCGTGTAGTATGCAAGAGTCTCGAAAAGCAGTGGAAAAAACGCATGCAAATATAAAGTGAGGACGGAAGCATAAACGTAAAGTGCATATAGCTCGTTGTTCTGCCCCCATGTTTCTTCCTGTGCTAGTGACTAGGGAAACTGCAGTAGTAGTCCTTTTACATCTACGAGACACATATGTTATACTGGCGGTAGTAACTTTGTTCTAAGCAAAAGAAACGATGTGAACTTCTCCAGTTTACTGCATCTCGTAAAATGTAAAATCTTCACCTCAACCTATCAGGTTGGGAAAATAGCTTTCTATTTTCCATTTACACCAAACTCAAATTTCACATTCGAAACTTTTCCCTTTCGTTCGGGGCAAGTTTTCCAAAACAAAATAAGAGATTCATTGACAACAGTCTATAGGAAGCATATCATACGCTAATCATATACAAAGTGGAACACACCTTCTCCCTACCTTTTATTATTTGGCTCGGAAATAAACCGTCAAGTAGGATTGACTCGAACATACAATCAAATTCTACAAAATGCTTGCTCGAGTCAAGTGAAAAACATACATATGCTGCTTAGGGATTGTCGAATATCATATCAACCTTTGATGAAATATTCTCATCATTATTGCAACTTCTGGAGCAGATTTCAGTCATCCTTTATTCTCATATGCTCGTGAACCATATAGTAGCTGTGGAATCTACGACGGTCGACGCTATGACTTGTCGAATCTTCTGCTGCCGAACAACCACCACCGCCAAGTTCCCTATACCGTGATCTACAACCGTTGCCTCACGCAACTTTCGAACATATAACTATCAAGTTCGACCAAAAACCGAAGCATCACATAATCCTCGGCTCTTGGAAAATACTTTAATATTATGAGGATTGAAGGAGAACCATAGGAGTAAACTGTGGCAGAATATTATTATTTAGAAAACATATAGTTGGATACATAGGAATGCATGTACTTAACCTGCTTGGAGTCCGTGGAGTTGTTGAGAGCTATTTGAGCCCAGGATTTTAGACATATGTCGACACTCCGAATGGGGAAACCATAATGCTGTATGGAGCATAGTGGAGGATGTAGAAAGCAAAAGAGTAAGAGATTATAAAGGAACAAGAGATGAGCGAATGAGAAAGAGAGGAAATAACAAGGGAGAAAGGAGATACTAGAAAGTAACGAGAGGAACGACGGGTGAGAGAGCAAAAGAAGATCATCTTCATCTAGCAGACCGCAGAACTTTACCTTCAAAAACATATTCCTAGAACTAGTGTGTATCAAATGAAAATATAAATTCTATGCGCTTTTGCTTTCATTCTTACACACACAAATATTACATACATGCCACCTCTTAAATACTTCGACCTGCTCTCTCTCAGGCTCACATACTTCGGTATTCACTTTTTGCTTTTGTGCTAACGTAATTCGAGGTCCATTCTCCTATGTTCGCATTGCACTCACATTCAATTCAGGTGCACTCTCTCTCTCAATAAGTTGTCGTATTCACATACTTTGAGGTGCACTCTTTTATTGTCATACACTATGGAATTCCTCTCATAATGAAACATGCATTCTAACTTCAAATACATGCACTCTCTCAAAATACACAAACCTACTTCCATTCATTCCCCATAGGAACTAATGCTAATCCATATCCAATCCTTATTTCCCACCGAAATTCATCCCACCGGGATTATTCTCCAAGCAAAAATACTAAACACCCAACTAAATATCTGCACTCAAGCAGTCACCGAAGCACGTAGAACTAAAGAGCAGAGACAAAGGATCGGAGGATGGGAAATGGCTCCATTCCATTTCATGTAGTTAACCTATTCACGGAATCAATGGGATGCTATCTGATTTTGCAAATTTGCAATTCCTATTTAGCAATATTTTATCTCCTGAGATCCACACACTTGGATCTGGCTCCATGTGAGTCATGTTCACGGCCATTGTTTTCTTTCCACAGCCAAAGTGTCTACTATTATACTAAACCTGCTTTAAGCGGCTCCACTATTTATTATAGTGTTGTTATTTATAGTGTAATGGATACATACTATGTACATATACATTTGTGAAATCAAAGCAGATCCGTTTGCCGCTAATCGCGGAAATATACAGCTCTTCCATTGAGGTGACAGTGTTAATTCAGCTGACAGTACCTATAATCCTATAGAATCATACAGGATACCTAAAATCCTATCGAAAATGGGGATTTAACAACGCGATAAATGCAATTTCCTGTTCTAATGTTCCAGGTTGCAATCGTCCGCCCTCTGTATAAAAACTAAGCTAGTCACATACTGTATTTAAATTTATTGTCCTATCTTGTGCGTGGTTAAACTACTGGTGGGTGGGGTGAGATACTTTTGGACAAATTCCTGATTATCGTTAGATGCAGTTATACACTGGAATTTGGAATGGGTAAACGTAGAGAAAGAACGCTTTGCTACACACACAAAACACAGAAGCTTTTTGCTTAGTGTTTTCATCTTTGTGCTGAGGAACAGGTGGTGAGAAAAATCTAAGGGTTCCCTTTTGTACGCCTCACTATATAACATTCCTCCAGTGTTTCTATTTCGTTAAGTACTTCCGTTATGTATTTATACACCGAAAGAATGTACTTATACAAAATTCAGTGCGTTTATCTATGCACTGTATGTATATCCAATGTACTTGTACAGGATTTATGGCATTCACGTATGTACCACCGAATCATATATTATGTATATGTACTTGTGCAGGATTTCGTTTATTTAAATACAGAACTCGGTCTATGTTTATCCAGAGTTCGATGTATTTCTGCAGAATTTAGTGCGTGTGTATGCATACGGAATTTCCAAGTATTTCTGATCCACAGGAGAGTTTAGGAACGGTTGGTTGGTGAGACCTGAATTTACTTTCAAGTTTACCCATTGGAATTTTCGACTCTGAAATAGATATTATGGGCGATTGTGCAGGTATAATTACCAAATGTGTGTGCCATTCCCAGGCTCCCCCAAAAGGCGATTATATAGTTCTGTTACAATAACCTCCAAATGCTTTGTTGGAACTTAATGAGCATAATATTGTACAGAATCTAGTAATAATACTCGGGGAAAGCCTGGAATATGAGGATGTAAGTTGATCTTATATATGTTGTGTATAAGGTTGTTCATGGTATATTTGAGAATGTTGTACTCATATGTTTTAGCAATTTTGTTGTAACTTTACCTACCATAGATGTTTATTAGTCTTGTAGGATTTTAGTCGGGAACGACGACACAAGAATTATATCGAATTCCTTTAACCCAGCCACGCAGTGACTATATAGTGTATTTTCCAACTGGTGGTCCCCGAATGTGAAAGTTATATATAATCAACATTATGTAAGGCTTGATAGAACAAAGAATTTTACAATTATATGTATATGATCAACATATTATCCTTTTGAACAGGGGAAATTAACAAGGAATCATTGTGTGCAGGAGCCTTTTTCGACTTGAATAGATCTTAACGTTCAGTACGTATATAGTAACCTGCTACTGTATTATGTAAGACTAGTCTTAACTAACTACAGCCGGGGAACAAAAAACTGTGGTTTTCATCTGCATTTTATTATCATGACGATGATTACACCCACCCACACTTGCCATCTATTCATTTTTCTCCTTTGAACTCCCACTCCGTAGTTCTAATTATCACCCCGCAGCTCTTTTCTATTAGATTCCCTATTAAATCCTAAATCATCCGCTAATTCTACCACCTTTTGTGATTTACAGCCTCCGGCCTTGCCTCGGTTTTACAACTACACTTCACCCATTAGACTCTAATTAGTCTCTATATATCTTCAAACCACAAGTATGCTCGGTCTTCACATTTCAATCAACACCATTCTTCATTCATTACTTTCCTTATTTCATACATCCTTTCAATGACATTCCACTTTAGACATTATATTATTCGGGCTTGTGGTTTAATTAAGTTTTTAAAACTGAATCTTATTTTAGGTGTCAAATTATATTAAGGTTTTGATTTTAATTACGCTCTCCGAATCATCGAGTTACTTACTTAATTATTGTTGATGTTGTTCATCTATTTGGGAATGTAAGGGTTATTATTAATTTTGGTATGAAGAGTCTAGAGATATTATTTTGACGGGAAGGAGTTGTGGAACTAAAGACCAAGTTTGTTTTGTTGGCTTTGCTTTGATGTTTGTGTTTTGAATCAAAGTTGATGCGTCGTTCTTCCTTGTTTATTTTGGTGCGAATGTTATTGTGGTTGTTGATTAGGAAATTACTTTGGTTTAGAAATGGTTTACTTTGGTGGAGATGGTTGCTGATGTCAATTTTGAAACTAATTTGTTTTAATTAATAGTTGTTTTAATGTATTGAAAGTAATTTAAATTGTTAATTGACCTTTCAATTTGTTGATCCACTTGTATGTCACGGTGACAACAAGAGGCACGGTCCAAAAAACCTGTTATTAGTGGGAGTAGCTAAATGGCGAAGGATCCGTGACAGTGTCAGTTCAGAGTCGAGGTTAAAATTGTCAAGGGACGTAGCATTTCTGGTGAAGGGAAAGAACATGATAGTGGACAATGGGTGGACGGAGAGGGAAAGTGGAGAAATAGATTAATGGAAGTTGAATCCATGGTGTCCTCCGGTTGAGAACGGCTCCTCCGGGAACTTGTTGCCAGGATTATGATATTTGACCAAGTCACTGGTCAGCAAATTATCTAGAAAGACTGCCTGCAATTGTGCTTTCCTTCACCCGCAAAGGGACTCCTGGGTGAATGTGAGTTGCTTCTATTGTGGAAGTTCCAGCTGCACGTGCCGGCTCCGGGGACATTTGTTGATTTTTCCGCTCGATACAGTGTGTGTGGCAATGTGACAGAGGAGAGACGGTCGACGGACCGGTATTCCAGACCATTCTAACTTTACTCATCTCATGAATCTTTTAGGTAAAACGGATCTTAGGGGATCTAGACACTCCGGTGCTTGGATTTTACTTAGATGCACCTTTCTGGTTGAACCTTCCCTTATTCTTCCTGACTCTCACAACACTTACAGATTGACTAGGTATTTTTACTTTTAGAAATTGGAAGATCGATAGCTGTCCTTAACTTAACAGGATGATGGGAATGTTACTATTGTTAAATTGTATTGTATATTCATATATGGTTTAACTTCCGTATAATTTAATTTAATTTTTTGCAATAAGATGTAACTTACTTTTTGATGTGCTTATTACTAACTATATTTACCCACGGATGTATAGTCCAATATATAAATTATGCTTTGTAATTTAAGATAAATAGTAAGTTAAGATAATAGTGTAAGTAATTTAAGCTACTTAAGTAATACTAACGTTACTACTTGATCTTAATTTAGGTATATTTATAATTGGGTATTTAATAAGGGTAAATTAAGTGTAATTTAGATATTGAAGCAATTACATTTAAATGTCGATAAATCTATTCGATAGCTTAGGTTATGAGTTTAAGTATCCGTAACATCACGTGTGCGGGAAAACTTCCTGATAAAGCAAGATGCCCAAGTCTTCTAGCGTGATTCCAAAACTCTTTAATGTCAGGTATATAAGTCTTTTATAGTGTAAGAACTAAGGATAAAATCTAATATAAAAAGAAACTATAGGGTAAATTCTGTCGTAAGAAAAGTGTCTACTACCTTCAGATACGAAGTCTTCTAGCGTAAGAAACTAAACTGTAAGATACGTAAGTCTCCTAAGGAGTAAGAAACTAAAGGTTTCTAGTGTGTAAGATAAGTGAGTCTTCTAGCTTTAAGATACGAAAAGGTGACTACAGATATTGACAGAGTTTGTGTGAGCTAAAAGCGTAAAGAGAAGAGACTTGGTCGTAAGTGCTGAAGTATAAACGGATGGTTGAACGAGGGAAGAATTTTAAGAGTTTCCGGCTTGTGTACGTACTAAAAAATTCAATGTATTTTAAGTGCAAATATATCTCATAGGTACACATTATATATACCAATGTATAGCTACATCATATTAGTGTAACTATATCCACATAACTACTATATTGTTATGATATATTTACTTAAATACACACATAGCCCCTTTAATACATACTAGCTACATATGTAAGTTATACTGTCTAACAGAATCGATGTACATGTTTGTCAATATATGTTTGTTATATCTATAGATAGAAATTATATTACAAAATCAAAAAGAAACTTGAGACAAGGAATTGAAGAAGAAATTTATCAAGCAAATTTTACCTGTACGTAGTGTGTTGCAATTAAAATATAGACAAAAGTATGTAAATACACAAATGTAAAATCAATGGAAATGTATTTCATCTTTTAAAACTTACACATACATATTCATGAAAACATATGAACGTAATTATATGGATGCTGATTTACTAAAACATGATAATGTCACATGTACAGGCGCTAATATTAACTACCTATCAAGATTATATTACCCCGGGAAATTATAAATACTATAAATAAATATGTTGACGTTAACTCTTCATTCCAATAAACTCTCGCAGTAGTTATTGCATTCGGGCTTCATGAATACTTCATATGTATTTTTAGCGCATCACTCACCCAACATATGTCGTCATGTCTTTGAAAGAGCTCCGGAACTGACCTGCAAGAAGCTCAACTACGTAGTTTGTCTGGCCACGAACAACAAAGCTATCAAATTTCTAGGATTAGTTCTTCACGATTCCCCACAAAACTCTAAACATTTACTAACAATTCCACTGATTTCAAAGATTTGGTGCACCAACCAGCGGATTCTTTGACAATTTGTACACAACTCATTGCTTTGGTGACGATTCCATCAAATATCATTGAGGCTCTAAAATATTCTATAAAAATTCAGGGAATCATTGACAATTCGCCGAAAAATCAGAGATGGATTTGAAGACAATTTCACCAAAATTCAAGGATTGGTTGACAATTCTAAAAAAAATTCTGGAATCGCTGACAATCCTACAAAGATTCTATTCGCTGTCAATTCCACAAAATTTGCGATTCCTTGACAATCTCACAAAAATTCGGGATTCCTTGACAATCTCACAAAAATTCGGGATTCCTTGACAATCCCACAAAAATTCAGGATTCATTGACAATTCTACAAAAATTCGGGGATTCGTTTACAAATATTTGGGGATACAGAGGTTGGAGAAAGGCAACTAAAAAGGAATGGAAAGGCGATCCAAATAAATTTGAACAGAGTTTTAAAATGTATTCAAACTACAAGCTTTTTCAGGTTTTAGAGCAGCAAAGCTAGAGATCGCATACATCAGACATCATGATGGACTTTTTCAGTCAAGTTCTTCCAAGGAGGATTTACTCAGTGAACGTTCTTCCGTTTTATACATTTCTTTTTCCCTTCGCCTCTCGGTACAGTCCTTCTGACTTTTGCGAGTCCTCCTATTTTTTGCTTTCCTCTATTTTTCCTCGAATGCACACACACACGGACTTGAGAATTCTGCTGCTCCAACTGTCTGTCTTCTTGTAAATAGCACACATATACTTTTAACGTTGCATCGAAATTGAAATACGAAAAACATCGTTGCTGGCTCTAAGATCGTGGTACACACACACACACACACAAAATATAATGCACATAGATGGACATACATAAGTTTACGGGGTTACCGCTGACACATTTAAAACGGGGGCTGGTGAAGGAAAAGGACTATATCGATATACATATATTGATTTTTCTAATCTATCCAATACTTCTCGTTTTACTCTCCCTCTCTCTTTCTTGTCTTTTTCAAGAGAATAAAAATATCGACTGACTCTCTTTTTCTTCTTCCTTTCCTATTCTCTATAACCGTCTCTCTCTCTCTCTCCCTCTCCACTCCTTCTCCCTCCTTTAACTGAGGACGACGGACTTGTAAGTGTTGTAACCGTCCTCTCACCGTTAACTCTTTGTCAAGGAGTCTATTGCCATCAGTTGCCACAATGGATTCAACACTTAATGTCTTTCAGACTCCCTATCTCATCCTTTAGTATAAGTTAGTATTATCCTATGAATTTCATACTCGTCACCCAACTACAAAACTTGCAAACCTTACATATGTTCGGAGGCGTTTATTATTCGATGCGGGGAAGCTCAACCATAAAACCATTGGATACATTCCAGTGACAAATAGAGTGTCCAATGTGAAAGCTCAAATGGCTATAAATTACAAATCCGTGGAAATGTATGGGGGAAAATGGCGCAAATTATTGCCCACTTCATTTCAACTCACTGCTCACATACGTGTAAACCTTCCAGTGTAAATGCTACACCACTTATGCTCATAATAAATTATCACTATTTTTCCTACCTTCTCTACTTCTTAGATTCATAACATATAAACGTTGATCGATCTGAATAAAATATCTATCCATCTTATTCAATCAATTTATTGCTTCCAAGTCCATAAATTAACCTTATTTTTATAAAATATCACTGATTTTCACATCAAAAGTGTGAACAATCTTCAATCAACTGTAGCAGAAGATTTATAATTATTAATTAATTATAATTCGGATTTATTACGATCCATATAGCCAAAGCCCCTACACTGGGATATACATATGACATTGTATTTCATCATTTATAATTATTTAATTATCAGTTAAATTAAATAAGATTGCTTTTTCAAAAAATTTAAACTTTAAAATACGTACAAGCTGCAAATTGTAAATAATTCAAAATTAATTCATAACCTAATTCAGGCGCATTTTATAGTTGATTTAGTAAAACCTCAAGAAATAAACATTTAGCCAAAATCCTAATACAAACCAGCATGAATTCGTAACCAATTCAATCGGCGACAGCTCATAAAACCCTTTAGGATAACACTAAGAGGCCCAAGTGGGAAGCTCACAGCAGCAAGCCTGTTTATCCCCCATTGGTAATCCATAGGCTTCTGATCAATACAGTGCAGACTTAAGAGGTAATGCGAGTTATGATAGTGCGAGTGACACTGATGATAGAGAAGTCCATGATTAATACACTAGCCCATCGGGAAAGTGATGGAGGTATTTTTTTAAACTATATATGTCCTAGTTATATAGCCTCATATTAACTATATATAGCCTCGCATGCCTCTCCTTAACTGTGCGGATTGAGTTTTTACAGAATCTCTGGCCTTTATGTAACTCTCAACATACACATCTTACTTTTACTACATTGTGAAGGATGACGGATGTAATAAATTGCTTATAGACATAGTTCCTGTACGCTCCTCATCCCAACATTACTCCTCTGGCATACCTCAATGACGCTGCTGCGTGTCACAAATTGTCAACAGCAGTTTCTTCTTTGCAAATTACAACTCCGTGGAAAACGTCCCCGACATCACATACATACCGACAAACCAACAATCTTCACAACTAATAACAACAACAACCAAAACAACATGTCGAACATGAACAAATAACAAAACACACATGTGGGTAGTTACCAAAATACCGAACGAAACACCATTGAAAACCCAAATGACCAAACAAACAATCTAGTAATTAACCATATGAACAAATATAATAAAATAACGAGAAGAATATATTTTTTTAAAAATTTAAAATAATATTTAGGAATTAACCCAAAGCAATTCAATGATTCTAATTTTAAAATGATTTAATGCCAAATCCAGAACAAAAAAGCGAAATAAACCGAACCAAAATTGACCAACGGATTCCTGCGAACCTTACAAAAACCGAGTGATGGACTTAAATTAAATAAAATGACTAACAACAATCTTAAAAAATACCTTCAAAGTAAAAAAGGACCTGAAATACAGTTGCAACAACAAGATTTCTCCCGGAAAACCTTAAAGCAAATGCACCAAAAACATGAAACAAGCATTAGCAACTGTTCGTCAAGATAATCTTGAAACGTCGGCAACATCGAAGGCAATCCACATTTTAAAAACGATAGTCAAACGGACGAAGACGGATGCACAAAGTAAACACATTAGACATAACGTATACAATTGTATAAACAGCATACACATATACACACACACACAGCAGTAACAACATCCAGTCAGCAAAGAACTTAAGCTTCTCAGATCCGTTTCTTAAGCACTAAAGACTTACGGCTACTGATTACAAGCAAGTCCTGACAAATGAACGCTTCGGAGAAGCTCATCAAGTACTTTTGGTATTTCTTTCAACGTTTAGGTCTCCCGAATCTTCACTGAGGCAAAACTGGAAAACAATTAGAATCCTTAAAATTATAGCATCCTCCGATTAAACTACTTACAGTTATGTCTTACACTGTAGTTGCAACTTGCAACGATGTTATTTTTATGTAATTACTGCATTTAGAACCCACGATCATTAAAACCCTGCCTTTGATATAGAATATCATGCATTTAAGACCATTATCACTTCAAAGTTTAAATCTTGGAAACTTCCTTGATCTTGAAATTACAAGCTGCAACATGCAATTAAGATCTGCAAACTTGTAATTACAATTAAAATAATTATAATTCCGAGAAATGACAGTCGTTGCATCCCGAAATTAAAACACAAAAATTGCAATTAAATTTCTTTATTAAAATGAATCTTAATTCGAAGAATTAAATCTTGTAATAACTAAAATAATGAATTATTCATGTTACCATGAATTTGAAACGAACGTCTTACATTATTAAATATATTGCAGATTAAATTATTAAAATTTTAAGCAATTCAAAATTTACAAAAAACCCAAGCTTTGACATCAAAATCAAGACTGACCACTAGACTCAAAACATTGCGCTTTACTCCTCGACGACGTCACCGCACTCGAAACATCGAAGACCCCAGACCTTTTGCTCATCATTTAATTTGAAGGACTTACAGGTTTGCAGTTTGCCGGTCCAATCCGTCTAACTGACAGTCCGACAAAGAAGTGTGGACGGAAGGACTAAAGAAATCCACGTCCTTAGAAGATATTATTCGCCGGCGTTTCTTGCCGAGTGCTGCTGCTGCTGTTGTTGTTGAAAAAGCGCGTGTGTGCGTGAGTTCTTGTCTCTGTCGGAATGTTTTTCTTGCTCTTGTCTGGGTCCACTATTATCCATGTAAGTCATCAGTCCGGAGCATTATTTCCTCGCTTCTTTCATTATGTTTCTTGCGGTTAAGTGTGTCTATCGTGAATAGGGACCATTTTTATTAGATTTTTTCATCTGTACTCTATAGTAACCTAAACAATCAGAAATACGATCAATCGGTTCGCCTCTCTAGTGTCTCCCGTCCCTTTCTTCCCACAGTATATTCCTTATAGCGGATATTCATTATTATGTACAAACGAGTATTTTGTACCTATAACGATGCTTTTCCCACTTGTATTTTCCCTATAAAAATTACGTTCAGTTTCAATTTACCTATATACGACAATGCTACACTGAAGCATTTTCGCTCATGAGAAAGCTATATGTACCTCTCTATTTAAGTATAAGAAGAAGCTTCACTTATGTATATCCGTATATGAAATACCTATAGTTGTGTATTCAAGTATAAGAAGAAGCTACATTTGAGCCTTTCCTTGTATATATACATGATATCATATATGAAACAGCTATATTTACTTATTTTCCTACGTAAAAACGCTCTACTGAACAAGTATTTCCAAATATGACGGCGCTGTACCCAAACCAAAATGTATTTCGGAACCCTGAACATGACAATGCTAATATAAGTCCGTATGCCGGAATATAAAGCCACGCTTTATTACAAGCTGAAGCAAGGAAAGGACTTTGGAAGATATAAAACAAGCTATACATCACTCCATCATTGACCACACATACACAATCGACTTTCCTCCTCTTCCTCCACAGTTCTTTCAAGTTTTCCTTAGTGTCCTAAGCGGATTTTCTTTCCCCAACTGTTTCACTCTTTTTTACCATTGTGGCCGGAATGTATCTAATACATAGATAGGTACTCTACATAGAAGCTACAAGATGAAAGGAATTCACTTGTTTCCCTCCTTTTTAAATAGATACAGTATGCACTTGTGTGTGAAATCTAATCTGTATAGGCTGGGCTATTGTGCTTTATAGATGTAATTACATATACATATTGGCGATACTATTCTATAATATGTTATATTCAGTCTTTTTTTATAAGGAGCTATACATACTAATGCAGTCAAAAGGAGTTATAGTCACAGTTTTAAACAAGAGATTCCAACTCGTTAGATAATTTCCTCGTATATAGTAGAGTCTCATCCCCACGGAGTTCTTATTCAGTCAGAGCGTTGCATTGGACGAAGGACAATAGAGCTCTCGGCCTGGAAAAAAACGTGTCTACGAATTCAGCGCGGACAAGCTTCTTCCTTGAGAATCTTATGCTGAAGTTTTGAGTAAGAAGTGGTGGACATTTTAATAGGTAAACTCGACTTTTGAAAGTTAAAACAGTATGGTAGGGAATTTAGTAATGAACGTACAATTCAAATGGTAACACAAATGCATAAATTAATTAAAAAATAAATGGCTAGCAATAAAAAAGAAAGAAATAAAAGATGTAAATTAATTTTAAAAAAAACTAAATAAAAATTAATAAAAAAAATATAAATAATTGCAAAACAAGAAATTAATACAAAAAATTAATAAGACAAATGGGAAGAAAAGTAAGGACGAACATGTAAAATAAGTAGAATGAAAGGAACGAAGCAAAAATAAAGGTAGCGAAAATACCTGAAAAATCCAAGCCTTAGAAAATCCTTGAGTGTTTGAGTACACAAGTCCTGAGCACACACAATCTCCAACTTGAATTCATCTCCTCATCTAGTCTTTGTGCTCAGTAAGTGAAAATAAGGCTTGAATCCGAAAGCAATGCAAGTGAACTATTAACTACCAACAAGTTGAATGAACAATAAGGACGGGTATGTATATATGCATAGCTATGCCGGGGAAGTTAGTACTTGACAATAAATAAAGTTCGAGTCCGCGACGTATTTGTAAGGGTAGCAAAGTCTAATCATTGTAATGGAAGAAAGACCCGTTAATTAGAAAAGAGAAACTGCATATAGGCACCAAAAGTCTTTCCCTCCCCGTTTAATAAAGATTCTGTCTTCAGACAATGGCGACGACGGTACTCGTCGGAGATTCTCTGTGATTTCCAGGTGAATATTGGCTTTGGAAGTGTTTTCCAGTATAATGCGTGTATTTTGTATGTACAGTCTGTGTTGTTATATATGTACGGTAGTGTTTAATCCATGACGAATATGTATATAATATAACGTAAAGTTGCATCTCACCCGCGGAACAATAACAAAAGGCAAAAGAAGTACTATAAAGTAGGGACATGTGGGATATGTTGCCTCTTCTGGGCCGAAAATTCCCCTTTGTTCCGCTTTCCTTCTTTCTCTCTAATCGTAAATCACTAACGCAAGTTGATCTCTTCATCGTTGATTGACCGATAGTTCTCTACTTTTATTAGCTGTCGTCCCAGCCTCGCAGCCACCAACCTGAATTTCCCCGACTTGGCCTCCACTGTGGTCAGTGTCCATACGCTTGGTTTTGTATCTACGAGCGAAACAATAGTAATGTTTTTTAAGGCTTGAAGACCATGATTCTTTAGGAAAATGCGCGCCTAGTATGTCCAAATTATAATAAAAACCTATTTCCCTTATATCCCTATATAGCTTATAAATACAATGCATGGGATATAAACACTGTTGTCTCCAGGCTCGTTCAAATAATAAAGGTGCATCGCATCGGCTTATACAGACACCCGACGACTAAATCTTGTTTAATTTCGGGTGACTACGTAAAGCTAATGGTGGGATAATTAAAGGCAGATGCAATTTACTCTTTTCTATCCCAAACAATTTCCTTCAATTTCAATTACGTTGCCAACAGACAATTAGGAAAACAGTTGCTTCGCTGCTCCAATTAATTTTCCATTCTTTTTAAATTCTAATTGCCCATAGTGTGAACTTTGACTTTTTCAGGTGCTTTCAGCTATACAGTATTTGAGATGCTTATATGCCGTTCCGCACTATATTAATAAATTATGCTTCAGACATCAATTAATCAGTGAAAATTAAAAATAAATCAAATCAATAAAGTTGAAAAACAAAATAAATGTAATATAAAATTAATTAACTTTCAAGCAGCAATTTATTTTTGGACTGCCAGAAGATTGCCGCTAATCATATCAACCGAGAGACCATGAGAAACGAGCGAAACCTCTCCGGAGGTTTAACAAAATAACAAAATATCAGACTAAACTACTATAAGGACAAAGAATTTCCGAAATAAAAATTTCCAAAGTCCAAAGGGCTTCGTGAGTTCGAACAATGTATTATTTCCGATTGCTTAGACTCCGCTGACAAGGCTTGGATGGCAAAAAATAAAGATTTATAATGCTTGGAAGTTGCTAAAAAGGACAGGCATGATATCAACACCTTTGCTCCAACTTAGCGTTACGTAATGTGTAATACCAAACCCAGCCATAAATTTCCCGTCCATATCTATTTACCGGTGAAAGCATGAGCAACCAAGGGACCATGAACGACTGCAGCCCCTGCAACTGGCTCTGTATGGTCAGGCTCACTCAGCGATAGTATAAGTCGCTCTCTTCGCACAAGAAGAAACTAAAAAGGAAAGTACTTTATAAGATATATTTTTGTATTTGTTATCTCCGGATTAGTAAAAGTTGTATTTCTGTCCTCTTTTAATCTCGTGTTTCCATACTTTCCCCCGTGTATTTCGGTTGTACAATTATTCCTCATATACTTCCATATATTGTCTTATGTATTTCAACATATTTTCTATTATATTTCCATAGCTTTGTGCTTGTGTTATTTGTAGTTTTCTCCTTCTTCGTTGTAGGTTTTACTAATATATTTGTGGGTTCCCCAAGTATTCTCCCAGTTGTCTATATACAGAAAATCCTGTAAAACTCGCCAGAATTTTGTGTTTTCTTGGGTATTTGAGTACTCCGCCAGGTTTTTGGTAGGAAACTTTTTTATGATAAAAGCTCCGGAGCAGAAATATAGGGGCGAGGTTCCGATAAAAAAAGAAAGTACACTTTATTCAAATTGTTATAAGACTCCCGCTCTCCTCCCGTAATAGACCCTTTTTGAGAACGAACCAACTTATTGCACTTGTTGAAATTTAGATTTTGGGAGTTTGATATAGCAAAGTGCAGCCAAAGCTTTTCCCCCAGTCTCTGGCTCCTTGTACTATATATGAGGGCTGGGAAGGGGCAGGAAATCGCAAGTTTAATTTCTCCGAGCGAAAAACTAGGAAAAGCGCAAAAAAGTAGTTTACTTCATATGTCTATAGACTCATGTCACTACTCCCGCTGACTTCACAATCATGTTTGCCTAACGGAAGACACTAGACCTTGCTTCGTTGAAGGGGAATATTGAGCTTTGCTTTCCAACTTTTTCATTTACATTAGACGTTGTGAGGGACTTGGGAGTCGCGATTAAATTAATTGCTGCAGGTGAAAAGAGGAATTGTATGGAAATTGTTTGGTCGGCAGTATTTCCCGTGGCGAGAGGATGCTTCCGATGCGAGACTTGTCGCTGTCGGTATGTTGAAATTACTTTGCTGCGGCTGTCGATGTTGTTTTAATGCAAAATTTTCGAATGTAAAAATGCTAACTTTTTTTACAGAAATATTGTTTTCGTTGATACAGAATTATTATTGGTTTTATTAAGGTTTTGATTTAGAATCTTCAAACATTTCCAGAAATGAATTTCAAAGTGACAAACTAATTTGTGATAATCTGCGCAAAATCACCGCCAGTCATGCATTCGACGCATTTACATACTTAAACATTGAATCTAAAGTCATAACCTAAATCCTTATAAAGGACTTCACAGGAGGGAAGATCCCTTGAAAATAATAGGAAGGAATTTAAGAAAAATAAACGGGAAAAAATGTTTGCAGAATCCATAAGCCTGGAAGGGTTGAAGTTGGTCTTCGGAAAGATCAATATAACAATGTGAAAAAGCGACAGTACAATAATTAAGTATATATGTAGTTAGTTTCTCCGTGTGTTCACGGGGAAATTCTCTTATACTCCGAATCCAATTACACACTGTCTCTCCCGTCGGACTCGGAGGATCTCCTGTCCCTGCAGGTATATCTATTTATATGGGGGAGACGGCCGCTCTACACACACAATAAGTACCTAACGATGATCACAAGTAATGACGTTAGGAATCAGTCCGGGTATTCACAATTAGTCGGTGCTGCTGCGGGAGAGCGGGACATACAGACGGAGAAAATTGGCATGTGCGAAGTTACAACAAAAAAAGAAGAGCAGGAGGGGAGATTCTCCATGCGAGTTTGTTTAAGAAATTATCCTCTCGATCAAGTTAAAGTTCCGAAAACTATGGACTTCGGGGTGCTTTAGTACTGGCGGTGTATTCTGTGCTTTCCCTGCTTAAATCCTATATCAAGTGTTAGGAGACATGTATTTCGTGTGTATTCCATGTACTCCTATGATATTCCATATACTCCTATGATATTCCATGTACTCCTATGATTTTCCATATACTCCTATGATATTCCATGTACTCCTATGATTTTCCATGTACTCCTATGATTTTCCATGTACTCCTATGATATTCCATGTCCTATGATTTTCCATGGACTCCTACAAGATTCCACGGGTGCCATGGATTATTTGTTGAGCTCCATATGCTCAATATATTCCAGAACAAATATCATCGCAAAAGAAGAAAAGATGAAAAGATTGTCTACATCTTTGCAGATTATTTCCATGATAGAGTCTATGCAATTGCACCTGTCTACCCTGTCAGGATGATCCGCAGGAAATATTCTTGTCTTCCTTGCTGTGTGAGAAACTGACTTTTGTACTTGATCTTTTATTTTCTGGAAATATGCCTTTGAAACTTGCTAAACATATTCCTTTGAAATTCAATGCTTATCCCAAACTTGTTTTATTATTTTTCTACGACTTAACTATTCTCCTTTTAGAAACTTCAGATGAGTGAAAGGTTATCACCGGTAAGTATTGATTGTAAATGTATACTGTTGGTGACAACACAATAAAGTGTAAGCAATGCAAAAATAATGATACATTTTTGCAAACTCTGCAAAAATGTTGAAAGTGATATCCGGAACGTGTGCAAACACACTCGGGAGACAGATGAATAGCCCAGGACAATATAGTGGAGGAGCAATATGGAAATAAAAATATTGGAAAAAACTTTAAACTTACACATACACTTGCAAACTAAAAAGCAAATAAAAGCAAAAATGATAACTACAGACACACACACGCACAAATCACACATACACAGTCTTGAGACTTTCCAGTCAAAAATTCACAAACCCTGGCTTAGAAAAAATTCTAAATAATAAAGAAAAAAAGTTTCATAAATATAACTTGTTAATATAAAATGTTTCATAAATAAAACTTGTTAATATAAAATGTTTTATAAATAGAAACTGTCTGTACAATAAAAAATGTTTCAAATATACAATGTCTTTTAAAAAAATGTTTTAAAAAGACAAATGTTTTTAAAACACATAAAGATTGTTGGTAAAATAAAAAATCATGGCTTGTACAATTTAGTATTATTATTACATTTTAGTAGTCCCTTTTTATTGTGGGTTCTGAGCGAAATACAGATAGTCATAAGCTGATTGTATTTTGATAACCGAAAACAAACGAAATGGCATCGTGCGTATTCATGGTAAGGCTTGTTACGCCGCTAAAGAGCTTATATAGGCTGGATATGCGTGCGTATGTATGTATACACATGTAAAAACTGAAAACAAGCTCCGCTGACACAGAACGTGCTTCCCTGGCACGTGTTCCTTCATTTGTTTTTTATAACTTGCTTATTTCCGTAACAAGTGCTTTCCCCTCCTCGCCCAAGATCCTCTCCTCCACACTTTCCCCAGTCTTTTTCTTTATCCTATTCCCCACGAATATTGCATAAGTTTTCCGTACTTTTGAATTCTGTTTGGCCTGATCTTCCTCCTTAATTGCGTGCCACTGCGACGAAAAAATCCAACTTTTGTAAATGTAACAACAAGGAAAAACACCGACTTTTGAATCTTACAACGAAAAGAACAACTGTAACAACCATAAAACAACGAATCTTACAGCCACCTAAAGCGGTGTAAGTTGGGGAAATAGCAACTTTTGAGGACGCAAGACTCTGTAAAACTTGTTGATGTTAAGGAAACAGAGGATTTTGTAGTGCAAGAAGTTTGTCTTAATTACTGTTTATACGCCGCTGATCCGAGAAAAGTCGATGGATTTCATTCCTGAGCACCAGAAATTAATTTGGATTGATTAACGTTGATTTTGTAGTGGAGGAGATTAAGATTTAGTTGCCAATTTTGTTGAATTTCTCCAAGGATATTCTGTACGTTCTAGTACCTTTCTCTAAAGGAGTTTCTTTATTTTGATCAATTTTTGTCTGAGAATTCCTTAAATTTGTATTTCTCCTCTAAGGATTTCTAACGATTTTAAAGATTTCAAATAATTTAAATTAGTATCTCCAACTTTTTACAAGGCTTCCTAATTGTTGTAAAGAAATTCAAGTAAATTAGTTTTCCCATTTTTAAAATAGGAATTTCTAAAAATAATTTGTGTCCAATTACTTTGTTATTTATATAGCTGGTTGCATGATTTTAACATCCAATCTTTGAGTTCCATTGCATCATTTCTAATTTAAAAAATCATTGATTTTTCTCGCTGTTTAATCTCCTTAAGAATTTTGCATGAAAATCGCTTCAAAAATAGGCCAGAAAAAATGGCCAACTTTTTTGCTCAAACAAAATAGTGCATGAAAGTGATTGGGGAATGATGGATTAGGAGCAAATCCTTGTTAAAAACTCCCATCAACTGGCAGTGTTCAAAGGCTGAGGTGATATTCTAATGCAATATGATGTGACGGGAGGAGTGAAAAGTGATGGATAGAGGTGCAATAATAAAATATTAAGAGATAGAATTCAATGGGTGGAATAAGTAGCCCTACACACACACACACACAAGAATCTTGCGCTAAAAATAATCTTGCGCTAAAATATAAAAGTTTACATAATGGATTTGAACAGGAGCGAAGGGGAAAGTACATGGCAAGAAACAGTTGATGGATGGCTTCATAAGGATTGTATGTCTTTATTTTTTACATGATAAAAAGTTGTCTTGTATATATGGAAGTATCTACATAAGTATGATAAGCAAAAATTGTATAATAAGTTAAAGTTTAATTCTTTGGCATTTTTCTCTTGCCAGAGGCTCATGCTAAGGCCAGTATTAAAAATTGCTGGGATTTAGCAGGCATACATGGCTTGTTGTCCGTCAAATCTTCTGTGTATTTGTATGGTTTTTTGCGGTTTTTTCTATAACTTTTCTCATGAGCAGTTGCTTTATGGAGATGGCTTGCTGATATATATTTTTATTTTTTTCTTATCCGTGGGATTTTCTTTCTGTATGTATTTATATTTAATTTTACATTATAAATTATGGGGAATTTAGCATTAGAATGTATAGCAAAGGATATTTTAACATGACAAAGTATAACCATGTATGCTTTAGCATTAGAAGTATAGCGGAGTATATTTTTACCATTACAAAGTGCAGCGATGTATGCTTTAGAGGTAGGAATAAGTATAGCGAAGTATATTTTTACCATTACGAAGTAATGCGAAGTATATTTTTGTTATTACAAAGTATAGCGAAGTATATCTTTGACATTGCAAAGTATATAACCAAGTATATTTTTGCTATTTCGAAGTATAGCGAAGTATATTTTTACTATTACGAAGTATAGCGAAGTATGTTTTTACTATTACAAAGTATAGCGAAGTATATTTTTGCTATTACAAAGTATAGCGAAGTATGTTTTTACTATTACGAAGTATAGCGAAGAAAGTTTGTACTACTACGAAGTATGTAAATAAATCCGAAATGATGAAAAAGCAATGCGAAAGCCTATGAAGAATATGGAGCTCATCAGGGGAGATTGGAATTTAAGAATATTCTGGATTTTTGTACATGCTTATAATATGTGGATATTGTGGAGAAAGCAGGAGCTAACCGCAGTTTATTTAATGTTTGTGTGCGTCTCTCTTTCTGCATTTCCCTCGATTTTTTTTTCTTTTGGCGGAGCCAACAAAGGACATACAATACAAGATACAAGCTACACAATGTTCAGGGAGAATAACAAGAGAGAAATACCTTTTCATATATAAGCGTGTGCGGAGGAAAAAGTTTTTATCTTTTTTCTTTTTCCTCCCCCTTTACTCTCTCTCTCTCTCTCTCGCTTTCACTTCTTCTGTTCCTCCTTTCTTTCCCCGTTACTATTGTAAGAGTAAATGAAACTGATGGTGTGCACAAAGGAAAGTGGAGAGGAAGTGAAGCCCGGACGGGAATCCGTGGGTTCTGCTATTCCACCCTTGGACAATTATACATACAAAATAAGGCCGGATCACAGAAACACCTTCTTGTATTTTATCCCGCATATTTATGTATGTTTATTTGCCTTTATTGATTCCTGGATTTTATGCCTTCCAAGGGTTTTTACAAGTTAGTTTTCCATGCGTATTTGTATGACTTCTAACGACAAGTATTTTCCTGTGCTTCCAAAATGTATGAAAATCTATAAATAAATACAAATATATAATGCCCATGTATTTCCTACCGCCTTGCCTTTCCTACGTTTAGTATGCTCACCACGCATTTCTAAAGCCTATGAAAATACATAAAAATCCTCGCTTTTCAATTGCGAGTAATCCAAATTGCTATATTTCCCCCTTGTTTTTACATATTGAAAGTCATAGCTATAGCAGGGAAATTATACATCATTGTGCACACTTTATCTTTAGTTTTTCCCGTTTCTCTTTAATCAGCCAGAAGGTATGCGACAGTAGAAAAAAGTCCTTTTAAGTTCATCCCTTGAATTTGCTTTGCAGTCTGGGAGCGCTTTTTTATTTGCTTTTTTCTCATTTTTTTATTCTGCCAGGATTTTCCAAAGTGTTATTGCAGTTTTTATGGTACAAAAACCTAAAGACAAATCACTAATGTTTCAGTTCTAAGTATCAGTATTTTTTATTAAAGCTTCTTATGGGTAAATCCCATTTAAAAAATCTAAAGAATATACAAAATAAAAATAACTACAAATATTTCAATCATAATTTAATTTAAATATTTAATATGAATATGTTCTAAGGTTCTGAGAATATAATCATAAAAAAGAGGTTTCCCTGAAATTGAGATGGAATAGGAATCAATTTGTAAAAGTAAAGAATACATTCCGGGAAATTTTAGACTGAAAATAAAATCGCAAGTTCGACCCACTGAAACACAATCACTTGGCTTGTTTTCCAGGCAGTAAAAAGTGGGAAGCAGGGAAAGCATAAGCAAAATCGGGCCAATGTACTTGCATTCCAGTGGAGGGGAAACATTGGACGGAGCCCAACTTGTGTGTTATTGTGAATGGTGTGTGCACAATAATCTCCCATAAAGAAACTGTTGAATACAATAAGCAAAGGCTAGAGCTGTGTATCTTTAATATATGATATACATGGAGCTGTGCAGCTCTACAGGAAAGTATATGATGATGTATGAAAATTGACAAAGGTAAAAGACAAACAGGAGAGGAAATTCTGTATGTTGTGCTCTGCATGTAGAAAGTACATTTCTTGAAGATAAAATTGAATTTCAACAATGTTTTTCTTTAAGAAAGAGCCCACAAATATTTTGGCACTAAACTCCTGAAAACAGAACCATTTGAGGACTCAGTTTGGCCTGAAATCCTCCATAGTTTCTGTTCAAGGCTGGTGTTGTTGAGTGCTTGAAGCCCTGCATGCTTGGAATTCTACTCTATTGGGATTTTGCTGTGTTAAATTTGTGTACGATATTACATTGTAATATATAGATATATATATAGGATTTTGCCATGTTAAATACAAGTATAATTTTGTCATGTTATATACATATAGACTATTGATGTATGTATGTTAACTGTTATATTGCTTGTTAAATACATAAGACAGCTTGTTATATTAAATACAAAGGATTCTAAATATATTAAATTGGAGAAGAAAACCCACACGCACGCTTACTTCCTTAGTCCTTTCAGCTTGCCAGAATATCTTTAATCCCTCCTATTTATTTTCACTCAAATTGTCTTAAACTTTGGGATTTTAGCACGCATCTTCCCCACATTAAGGCTCTGCTGTTAATCCATATGGGAAGATCCCATATATTTTACTTATGAGGGGTCAAAATCCTTGTGTAAGTTTCTATGTAATGCATTCACAAACCACGTATCTACTTATTATACTACATTATTGTACTTCTTGTTTTGTATTATTGTACTTATATTATTGTGGTTATTATAGCTTTCAAATAAGCTATAATGCGTAATGGATCTGCATGTAGGCACTTGAATGGAATGGAGTTGAAGAGTGTTATACAATGAAAGCGTAAAAACTCCGAGCATAATGTCTAGCAGATGTGGTTGGTGGGGAAGGTGTGGAGGTAAAAGTGAGAGACACAAAGAGAAAGTAAAGTGAAAGTGTACCCCTAAGCTCAATTTCCACTTGGATGCATTTCCCCGGCAATCCATTCTAACTTTATACATGTCATGTCCATGGGAGTATCAAAAACCATGACATGGGATCTTTTCAATGCTTTTAGCGTCTGCAATGGAGCTTCTTCTATTTTTTAACTTCATTTTCTCGAGCCTGCTTTTAGCTTGTGCTGCGTATGTTGAGATCGTTATTACAATTAAAATTCTCTTTTGGGGTGGTGTAACTTTCTACGGGGGTGTCGAATGTCGAGGTGTTTTTGGTTGTAAGAAGTCAGCAGTAGGTTAGTTTAAACTGGGGGTGTTGTTTGGAGTGGGACATATTTGTCATTGCTACTTAAACTGTGTACATTATTGCAAACATAATAACTTTCGGTATCATTTACGTCGCTTTTATGGTCAGTGTGTGTGTAGTAAACTACGCATTTTACTTTAATGGATTTAAATATGCTAGATAATAGCTATGTTGAAGGCAGGCTACATAATTATAATACGCCTCAGGTTATACACAGATATGTATGTCGTAGTTGAATTTTCTGACTACTTGAATGTTGTTATCACATGTCACAGGTTATGTGCATTACATATGTTGGAGTCCATCTGTTATACTATGTCGAATCGTTACAAATAAGATACAAGCAGTATGTATTCATGTATGCGTACATGAGATATGTACCTTACTTATACACATGCAAGTCTGGTAAGTATCTTGAAGTAAGTTTTATAGGTATCTAGTCATAGGTATTAGGTATGTCATATATCATATATGTATATGTCATAGGTTGCTTGTTTTGTTACCCTGGTGACATTTTTTTGCCTTAGGATGTATGTAAAATCAGTGTAGTAGTTTATCGAAGGCTACTAACAACATCCAATCCGACCAATATCCTGCATTGTCTGTACATACTATAGGCCAAAGGTCAAATATATGTCGTAAGCAAAAGGTCTTTAATAGAGGACACTTAGATGACATAGGAAGCTACATATGTAGGAAACAACCTGTTTGTATTAGTTAGATGAATAGTGCGTAGGAGGCTATAGTTGTATATGTAGTAAAGTAAGATACTATATGTGTACTACTATGGATAGTCATTATATACTAGTATACTACGAGTATGTATATACTATAGCTATATGCTATAGTATAGGTTATGTAATTATAGCTAGTATATTACAAGTATAATACAAGTATAGGTACTTCTGGTATGGTACTACACTACTCGTTTACTACTATACTATTACAGATAATAATAATAAGTATACTAGTATGGATACTGTATGTATCCATACAAAGTATATAACGTACAAAGTATATAACAGGCTACACTCTATTTTAAGAACGTTCCTCTAGTCTAGAAATCATATAACCTACTTCATGTGAGTTTGCCATTTCTATAATAATGCCCCTCCGAATGAAGTTACAATTGGCTAAAACATCAGCAGAGCCTGGATGTCGCTTAAT
The DNA here is from genome assembly GCA_034696945.1 of Lipothrix lubbocki. NCBI lineage: Eukaryota > Metazoa > Arthropoda > Collembola > Symphypleona > Sminthuridae > Lipothrix > Lipothrix lubbocki. The sequence goes on along the minus strand of JAQGAK010000564.1, from coordinate 6,066 downwards.
CTAAAAGGGGAAAGTGGATACATAAAAGCAAAAGGAAAAGTCGATGATGAATTGTTTTTCTACCCATTCTATCATACAATTCCCTCGTAACTCATTCCCATCATAAAGACTTTATTTCTTACGAACCCCACCGTTATGACTTTCACCATTTATACTTCCATACACATAGATCCGCCGGATATTTCAACATGGTTATGCACTGTGAGGGTACAAGTGCCTACTACAGTTGCTATTGAATTTATTATAGAAACTGATACACCACTTGTTCCTCTAAAACGGGCTTTGTCATTGGTTTCTAATTGTGGAACACGTACTACAGGGCAAGTTTCCCAAAATCCTGGATTTCACCATGATTTACCGGATTCAATTTCAACCACTGTCATCATATATTTCTTCGCAGGAATAAAACAAAACTGACAATTACAATAATAAAGCCTTTTCATCATTTCTGCATCCCGATGCAAAAACGGAAATACAGGAGCATTCCATGATGAAAATATAATTGAACTGTCAATAACATTTTCTTAAATATTTTTTATTTGTTGTTGTTTATTCTTTTATTGTCAATTGCACTCTCAATTAAGGTCGCATTACAACTAACATCACAGAAATTATATGACGCTGAAAAGCAAAATCAACGTAAAGGCTATTGATAGGCAAATAAAACACTCGAAAAGTCAACTGAAGTCAAGTTTGTGGATTTGTTAATCCAATTTTGTAAGACGTAAAAGAATTCGGGTATGTTTGGGTTTTGGCGTGCTTAAAGGGAAATAGAAATGGTGTCCTGCGATTAAAAAGTAGGGGGAAAGTGATGGGAACACAGAAAAACAAGGTAAACAAGGGGACCCCTTTACAAGGTTAAAGTAAACATGGAGGCAGCCGAAATGACAGATGTTTTTATACTTCACTTCCCTGGATTTCGTTGGTTTTGCCGGACACGTCCGCATTCCGCATAGGAAAAAACAATAATAAGCTTGAGAAAAACCCTCTCGTTGGCTGTCACGTAGACGCACCTTTCACACACAACAATTGTCACTCACCTCGTCTCCTCTAATGTTACATCCATACCCCCGAAAAATGGTTTATTACACTTGGGAGCGTGGTAAATAGGAAAATCGGATTATATTACAGGCTGTTTTGTCTGTGGAATGCTCGACTGAAGCCGTATTTCTTCAGTAATGAGGTTATTGGGGTCGTAATTTTCTAAGCGACGCATTGGCTCCTGTTATTTCATAAGAATTGGGTGTGAAAATTTGATTTGCTTGGTTAAGTTTAGAAGTTTACGCGGGAAAATGTTATTTAAGCTGTGTAGCATCCAGGGAATTACATTTTAGGAAAACTCCGATTCTATTTTAAACGGTGTAAAGTCCCCTTGTAATTTAGTTATTTAAAACTTGATTTTAAAGTTACTTTTTTGAACGGGGAAATACCCATGAAATTTAATTTGGTATTGAACAGAAAATTCTTCGTAAAATCATATTTATTTGTAGAAGGAAATTGACCGTGAAATTTAATTATAATTTTAACGAAAAATACATATATGAAATATTCCAAGCCATGGTGAAAAGCTAAACTGTGCTGGAAATTAAATTTTAAGCTTTACAAAAAACTTCCATATAAGATCAAATTTGATTTCAAACTTGAATATTTCCTTGAAATTCAGCATAAATGCTGTACTTAAAATAACGTGGAACTCAATTTAAATTTGTGTAGTAACTAGTATAGTAAACATAGGAGGTTGTACGTGAAAAAATTCGATTTAAAATGCCCGCCCGTCAAATATTTACTCCTTACGTCAGTTTCCTGTGCTTAAATAACATTATAGGAAAATCGCTACCAAACAAATGCTTCCACAAATTTTTAAAGGAAGTTCGCCCTGACGAGCATCTTTATGGTACAAAATCAAGATTTCCCAAGTCCGTCGTCGTCGTCGTCGTCGTCGTCGTCGGTGACTAGGAAAATTGTATCATTTTAATGCTGCACATATAACTGAAACCCATAGAAAATATACTTTGAAATAGAAAATTACGGTATCAAATTATTGTATAAGTGCATACGTGCATTATTACGTAATAGTGTGGTTTCTCTCAAATAAGCCATCCCCCTATAAAAACATAACTATAAACTATTTTGGCCGGGATTTCATAAGTCTCTATCCCATTGCAATAATACGTAGTAATACTGTTGTGCCTGTGTTGAAAATTCTTGGTTTTCATCCGCCTCATCGAATCTAATTTCTCTTATGACTGTTGTTGGCAAATCGAATTTATTCCAACTGCTCAAGTCCAAATCACAAATGGCAAATCACTTTACGGGCTTAAACTGTATACAACAAGTCTGTACATTTCTTTTACTTGTGCTCCGCTAGTTATATGCGTCATTGGGTTCCATATCGTACATGTGTACTCTCAGGTTTCTTATCCAAGTATACATGGGGACTTATGTACGGGCATATGAATTTATGCTGTTACTGTGTGCTTATGCTTTTTCCATGTATTTTTTTGTATTCACATGTATTCATTGTATTCATATGTACATCCATGTATTTATATGCCTGATTTATGGAGTATATGGGAGTATGTACATTCATGCTTTTATATTCAAGTATGTATGTACTATACAAGTGTTTATATGAGTATATTTTTATATGGTAGCAAGTACGTGCATGTTTTTAAATGGAAGTATATGTACATACAAGTTGTGTGTGGGAGTATATGTATATATGTATGTTCATGTTTAGTAATGGGAATTAATGTACAACATGTATTTAGATGTACATATGTATCTGCCTGTATTGTATACAGTATGTAAGTGAATATGGAAGTATATGAGTGGAAGTATCTATATAAATGCAAAAGTACATATGTACCTCATTGTAATCCATGGAAGAGAAATTCCTCTCAAGTATTTTCCTTCCTTCCTCATTTCCCCCCAACAAAACTTCTCCTTCTCTGAAGTCTAAATTCCTTGTATTGTGCCACCATTTCTCCTTCTACTTCCCTTGATTTCTACACATACATATGTACTTCCTCCACACTGCTACTGTATTTTCCCTATATATTTCTCCAGTATTTTCCATAATTTCAAGTGTTTTTCATTTATTTCTATAACATTTCCCATGTCTACATGATTCCTTATGCATTCCTATACAATTTCCATATACTTCTATAGCAGATTCTGCATATTTTGATACAATTTCCTCACCATTTCCACTTATTTAATATGTATTCCTACAGTATTTACTGCCCCTTTCTAAAGCATTTCCCCTTATATTCCTACAGAAATTTCCTATGCATTTCTAGAACATTTCCCTTCTATATATAAAAGTATATCCGCACTATTTGGACATGATTCCATCCATTCCCTCCATTTCCTTGACTAATTCCTAACGATGTATTTTCCACCGACGTGAATTCCAAATCAGCACTCTGCTTTAAAGACGGCGGAATATGACGAGTGGCCCTCAAGTGCGTATACTTTTTAGACGCTTTTCGATGTTGACGGAGAGCCTTCCAAGGAAAGAAGATACATATCTTCTTCCCCGAATATCTGGCTCCTCATCGTCAGTCAGCAAGACAGTAACTACTATATTTATAGACTTTCCCCCACTTTTAAATGCCAACAGACGCGTATATTGTAACTAATCAAATTTAACCATGCACATACCTATACAGTTTTCAACGAAGGGATTTCAATCCCACAATTTCCTAACTCGAGCATATTAAACAGTGCATTAGAGATGCTGCAAGTCTTTTCAACTACCGGTGTTCCCATTTAACCGTTCCATTTTGCAGTTCCCTTCCCTGACGTTTGAACAGAAAATCTAATTCTCATTCTATGCACTGGTGGTCATTTTTATTGTGCTTTCTGGCGGCAACATTCACAAATCAAGAGCTTCTAATCCTTCTCTTCCCACACTTCCCAGGAATTTCCAATTTGAGAATGCTATTTGGCAAATTCACAATTAACTCTTCAGAGAATTTCCAGATCCTCTTGTTTAATAAGTAAATACTAAATAATTATTTATCTTTTTCTTATATGTTTAGTTAAGTAACACCAAGCTGAAATCAAATTTTGAATATTAGAGCCAAATTCAATGGTCAAAATAAAGCTCATAAATTTATAAATTTTAATGCTTTAAAGTCGGTGGTATACATCCGATTGTGGAGTATTTAAATCCAAGAATCTAGACATCTTGTGAATTATGAAACCGGCAATTTAAAAAATCCTGAGGAGCTTTTGACCTGACTAAGCAGTAGATTGAGGCAGGGTTTTTTGTGTGTATGTGTGTCTCTCCCTCTTCAGCAGATTATTCAACTGAGTAGTTCCAAGGACTGGAGGTCTTTTTATTTCATTGAAGGTAATATGTGCATGCAAAAAACTATAAAAAAAAGAGATTTGGTTCTGTGTGGCATGGGAAAGTCAGGTTTTTTCCTTCATTAACTTACACATTTCCCTTGATTTTCTGTCTGAACGGAGGCTCTCATAATATGTAGTTTTTGATGGGGAAAATTGCTTCCACGATAATATCCTATTTTCTCTCTTTTTATATTTTCCATATCTTCTCTTTGTTCTCCCTCCCTGTCTCCAGATTTGTTCCCTGATTCTTTACGTTTTCCACAGCAATTTGCAATATAACGTGAAATTTGGGGGTGCGTTTTTTATACACGATTTTTTTTTTATGTAGTCTGAATTTGCTCCTACAGACAAACCGAGGAATTTCCAGTATTGCTTCTATGCATGAATTCTCCCTTGGGATTTCCTGACAACTTGCAATTCTCAAGTGTTGGAGCTCGTTAGGAAGTCTATAGGAGGAAGGAGAATTTCTTAAGGCGTATTTAGCTTGCCTTCCTGGCGGAGACGATGCTAAAATGGTTGAATTTGGGCGTAAATTGTGTCACATTTGTCATTATATTTGATTTTGTAATTGTAATTTCGTTTTATTTGCTCATTTACTTCCAGTAAATCCCGCCGTTTCAGCTTTTCCACGACCCGCGGCGTTAGAATTTAAGATGGAAGTCTTGTCTCAAATAGTGATTTATACTACCTACAAACATTTTTCATGAATTTGGTGGTCTAATTTTCTCAACTTACCCCAAGCAATCTTTCAGAGTTTTAATTTTTAATTATTTAGGATAGGTACCTACCTATAGGTATTTAAACTATCCCGCGATGCCCCGTGAATTCAATAATTTCTCACACTGCCCCAAATATTATCGGTAATTTTGTACATAGGTATTTAAACTGTCTCGCAATGCCCCGTGAATGAAATAATTTCTCACAGTGCCCCAAATATGATCTATTAATAATTTAATTAAAACAAATACCTACCTAATTCATCTCACCTTACCCCAAATACGAATAATTAATCTAGGGAATTAAAATGCATAAATAAATAATTTATCTCAAACTGCCCCAAATATGAATAATTTAATTTAAATAAATTAAATACACTATCGTAGACTGTCCCAAAAATTATTTTTAAAACCACTCCGAATATTTTTTACTTTTACTAAACTCCCCTAAAAATTGCGTAATATTTTTGCAATATTGTTCTATTAGCTTATAAGTTCTATTAGTTTTCTCATATCGCCCCAAATATTTTTTAAACGTATGAGTAACTCTTTCATTAAAAACGGCTCTAAAATAACATTTAAAATAGGTAAGCAGCGGAATGCGTGGTTTTTCTAATTACCCCGATTTTTAAAAAATATTTTTTTCTTTTATTCTCAAAGCTTTTACCAAATTAACTCCCTAATCCTCCTCTTAAAGAGATGTAAATATGTATTCACAATGAAAATAAATGCTATGACACAGAAACCTAGTGAATATAAATGGGCATATGTACTCCATGGGCATATATAAGCATACACGAACATATGTACGTGCCATATAAACTGTACTCCCAATTAAAAAAAACGTTGTTCCGTATATTCCGAATGAGGTAAATTCATTTGAACATTTTTTTACACACAGGGAAATTCCATGTTGTAAACCTTATTCTTGCCTTTCTTTTCTTTTTATTTTCCCTAAGCTAATGCTTCCTCCGCTTTCTCCTTTATTTTA
>JAQGAK010000563.1:0-66402 GCA_034696945.1 Lipothrix lubbocki | reverse complement strand
ATAAAGAATTAAAAAATAAATAATAAAAAATAGAAAAATAATAATAATAAAGAATTTAAAAATAAATAATAAAAAAAATAGAAAAATAATAATAATGAAGAATTTAAAAATAAATAATAAAAAAAATAAAAAAAAAAATAATTAAAAAAATAGAAAAATAATAATAATAAAGAATTAAATAATAAAAATTAAAAAATAATAGTACAGATGTTTGTAATAAAAGTAACAAAAATAAATACTACGAGAACTTCCTACCTGTCTTACATTTATAATTTATTTAGATACTGCAGGTAATATCTACCTATAGTTTACAATCGGTGAAGGTATGCTTTATTCCTATCAATGAAAATATTAAGTAGAAATGATACCTGATTTTTTACAATATAAGTATGTATTATAATTTTATAATTTATAATATTGGTTTCTTTCAAATTGATTTAGCCATATGTTCTTAAAAACAGTTGCATTGCTTACCTATATACAGGTTCCGTACAGATAACAAATTGACACATATAATATTAAAACATTGATGTTGTAAATAATATCCATTTTGACCTGGATTTACGTGGTTAAATTAAAGAAGTACGTAATTTAATCTTGTGGTTATATTTTTACCTGAGAATAATTACTTATAATTAAGTATGTATGTATTCAGTACGCTTTATTAATCCTGTGAAACAATGTTAAATATGCAATGTTTCTATATAGTAGAAGGCAAACATGTAAAGTAGATCAAAGTGTGCGATTCAAGGCGTTAAATCAAGAGCTGTCAAATGTATTTTAGCTTCTCTCGGTTTTATTATGAGGATATGATTTCAAACTTTAATGGCTTGGGTGGAGCGATAATGATGATATGTCCTGGACTTTCTAAATTAACGGCATAATATACATATTTATAGTAGTTAGTAGTATTCCTATACATATGTATTGGATTCCTTCCTCCTAGAATGTAGGATACAAGATTGTACTTGTGCACCCGCTGTAATAATTATTATACAGGTGAAATTATTACTTCCTACTACAAAACAAAATGTGCCGCAAGAACCTTATGGGATACCTGGTAATGATTCCATTCTGTGACTCCAATTCTCAAAACAGGCAACATATGTGTGTACTTGTACATGTATGTACCTTCCATGGAGGTACGATTCTCAGGTAAAATTAATAGTGCCGACAATAAAACAAAAATAGTTGACTCAATTATACTTTTTGTTTTTACTTTTGTACAAAATTTATGGGGTGGAACGTACATGCGTACATAAATTTTTGGAGGAAAGATTATATAAATTCTGCTGGTTTAAGTAGAGATATCAGCATAAGAACTAGCAACATATTTCTTGCTGTTGTAGGTAATGTCATAAGTTTGAACGTAGAATTTGGTCCCGTTGAATTGAATGACACATTTGGAATTAGGTCTGGCATACCAGCACACGGTGAAAACACTCAATTCAAGCTCAGGACTTGTTCCGATGAACATGGAGCTAATGGGCTTTCCTTGGTTTCTCCAGGCAAAGTTATGAGCAACCAATGCACCTTTCTGTGTAACCAAAAATAAAGAAACTTTAAATTGCATCAATTAAAATGTTAACAACTTAACCAGTTACTGATACTAGAGACTGTATAGCATATCATAGTGAAATATAGTATAGACAGATGAATTACCTCTCCAAAGCTTTTGTAATCTAACCATCCACGATAATTCATATCCCTAGTCTCTTCTTGGTCATTGAAATAAATCCAGTTATGGAAGCCAGAAACACCACTTTTCAATTCACCCATAAACACGTGCTCGAAACCAGAAGAGCCAACTTTACCAGTTGCACGGGAGTATTGCCCGAACCAGATGCGGTAAAACTCATCGCGGAAATTTGCCTCAGTTAAGAATTTTTTCTCGATTAAAAACTCCTTGGCTCGCTGGAAGACTGGGGTAGCAAATACAGCATCCAGGAAGACAGATTCTTCGGCTAGTTCTTCATCGGTGATGACTTCATTATTGGCTACATCAGCAATGTAATTGTTGTATAGTTTTGTTAAGAGTTGAATGGTAGGTTTTTGGAAAGCTTCCGGTTTGACGGTTAACAACCTGGAAATGATAAAAGCTCTCATTATTGTTCTGCATAAGCTCAACACAGTTATACCATATAATGGTTACTAACGGAAGAGGAGCTTCGTCCCTAGTGGAACTTTGAGATGTTTGACCTTGTAGGTCAGTAGTCACAAATTCGGCGGCATTGTTCGATGACTCCAGTGAATGCATTATTTCAGATAGGTTGATCAATTCAGAATCCGTAACTGCAAATATGAAGAAAAGTAATCCCCGTAAGTTTCATTCTGCTGTATACCTACAAGTTCAATATTTTCGAAGCCGTTGTAGACCGCACAGAAATTTTCATTGTTTTTCACGAATCTGGCCCTATATCAATGTGTGGATTCTCTTGACATTCAATGGGACACCTGTGTAGTGAGCTTTAGAATCGTTTCTGGTAAAGTTTAACAACACCTATACATACTATCTCTTGCTATTTATTGTATTATTGTGGTATAAGTTTTATTTTGTATTATTGTAAAGACGAAGTAAACACACCTGGAACATCACCCCCACCTCCACACACTTGTTCGTAATCTTGACAGCAGTCTTGCTTGGAAGCGCATGCACTAGGAAAATAAATGCATAGTGTTCATTTTAACAATTCTCATCAGTTTGCTTTAAGTTGCATTTTTTCAGAATCTGAATACGTGGAAGGGGATTTAAATTAATTATGATATATTAACTTACGAATTGCATTGGCAAGGTGAAGAAGGGTCGTAGGCGGCATTACATTTGCCTACGCAGGAGCCTGTTGGTGGATTGACGCCTAAGCATTCCGAATCGTAATCGTTGCAGCAGTCGCCATATTGTTTGCAAGGCTAGGTTGTTACAAAAAAAATGGTGGGTTGATACATATTATATGTGTACAGTATATGCGGACTCCGGACATATTGGAAATATGATTACCGAAGAAGAAATGCAGACTTACCTTATTGCATTGACAATCAAAGTTTGGGTCTGTGCCAGTTTTATTACATCTCCCGTTCTTACAAGAATCTTGGCCAATAGCATCAACTAATGAAGAAATAAATTGACACAATTATGAAATTGAAAAATTCGTAAAATCACAAGAGAAGATAGCTGATAAGTATTGTACAAACCTGTGGATATTATTACAGCCGCGGAAACGAACAGGGCCACGGCCAACGCCAAATTTACACGCTTAAACATGTTTAGTAACGGGTTTATTCACAGAAGATACTTTTAAGGCAATTAGCAATGCCGATGCCGCATAACTATTTGTACACAAGTAAAAAAAAAGTAGCTTCAAATTGGCTTTATAGAATCGAATTTATTCTTATCAGCATTTTAGTAAGCTCAACAAATTAACTGAAGATAATTTAATATTAACCAATATCCATTTGAATTTATGGAGTATGAGTCCTATAATGCGTATGTAATTGCTATTGACCCTTATATACGGAAGCCACTCATTCAATGACACAACTTGTGATAAGATGATTATAGGAGATTGATCGGTCTGGTGATCATTGTCAGATCACTTTTTAATTTACGCAATCCGTGTGCAATAAGGGTTTTGGTGTGTATACCTTCCGTGTATGGACATTTTATTTTAATTTACCCAGTGAACCTCACGTTTCGCGTATTACGGTAGGAATTTATGCTACAAAAGTAATGAGGCATAAAGATTTCACAAATAAATATGATTTAAATTCCCTTTACGAACGGCATTACAACCGGATTTTGCAAGAGACTGCTAAAATTTGTGTGCTATGATAAATTCATAGGTGTTCAATTACACGTGCATATTATTGACGACCTCTTGGCAAAACTTGTAAACAATACAGAAAGATTATATAGACTTTGTGATAAAATCCCTTTTGCGTCATTGGGATGATTGAGAATTAGCGTTCTGATCAATTAATCAATAAAGTTTAACCTTTTATAAATATAGTACTTGAAATACATGAAAACGCAGATATAAACTACAAAGCAACTATAAGTTTGTACATTAGAATATTTCTCAGTATACAAATTGTTATTTTGAATATTCAAATGTAAAATCACGCCCATCAGTTAAATTATTATAAGTTTTGTTTTTAGGCTGCAGCTTATGTACAAATATAGAATCCGCAAATTCTTCATTCGTGATTAGTACATTTTAACATTTACAATTTCATACCATTTTGATCAATTAAATTTTTTCATTTACAATTTTTATTATCTTAACTTATATTATACACACTGGACCATCACTTCTGTAATATACTGCATACATATTTAGAACCACCCGCACGTGCTACTTCAGTGCGATTACATATTGACATTGATAAAAAGTCGCCTTGTCTGCCTTTTCGATAATCTGGTACATGAATTTGGACATTTCTCACGATTTCCATCCGCACATATGATGATTGTGGAGTGGAACCCACAAGAGCGATAGCTCTTTACGTATATCATGTACCGACGAACCATCATGCAGGTTGTCATGTGAAATGACATAAGTTAACCATTTCTTATCAGATGTGAAAGTTACAAATAAACTGTCAGTAAGAACATTTCGTACCCAAATCCAAACCAGATACATATGCACCTGCAGTACTTGATTACTTTTAGGTCTGAAACAAAAGTTGCTGATGCGACTAACTTTTGAAACAATATACCATCGGCAAATACAAAGCATGTTTCGTTTTTCGGTCATTTAACGGAACAACTGACGTCTCATGCTAGATGGAATTCAATTAACACACTTCAATGATCTACATTTCATTACGGGGCTATACTATACATACATATTTAGGTATGCATGCATAGTACAAGCTTTGTTATGCTTTCGTTTTTAAATTACTCTAATATTTTAATCTACATTTTGTTTCCCTGACAAGAACTAAAACTTTCAATAATTAGCGCGTGAATGCGGACGAAAAACTAGATGATTTGTGTCATCTCGTGTGGTCCCGAGTAAAGAAGTCATAATGACCATATTGCTATAATAAATTATAATGTATGTACATACACTTCAGTAGAGAATCAGAATTCACAAATTTTGAAACTTAAAATAAATTGAATAGGCTGTATACGTCTGGTCTAAAAAATCATTAACATTTGCAGCGTTCTTCTTGTCTTGTCTGTGCAAATGGTCATTAAAAAGCGACTTGCAAGCGCCGAAGAGACAGTCGAGGGAACATTGTGGATTTAACACACCATATACTTATATATACAAGAATCAAGTAGGCTATTGACATGCAATAAAATTAATGAGGATCCCTGGTTCCAGATAGTGTCGCAACTATACAGGAAGTCATCAGACTGTGAGCACTGATTGAACTCTCGTACAACCCCATACAATGCACATGCAAACGGACAGAGTGGAAGCACATAGACAAGGAATAGTGTACGCGCGTCTCACACCTGTAAAAACCAGACTCATTATAACGCAAAGTCAAGAGCTGCTGTAAAAAACAGACAGACAGAGGAATAAGGATAGACATCCCTCATTTGCAGATGATTTGAAAATTGATGGCCATTATGTAGATAAGAGGAGGTCATTAGGACTGGCGACGGACCGGCTGGGACAGGAAAAAACAAAATGTAATGTTGTGCACATTATTGTAACAAATAAAAATTGTTGACAAGTGTTTTTTATTATGATTATTTACTGGAAAATACCATTTTTGTTTTTTACTTTTGTTTTCCCATTAATAAGACGATGCAGTTGTGCGTGAAGCAATAATTCAGACCATTATAAAACATTCGGGGTCACTCTATCTATTGAAGTACTTAGAAAGGGTTCCAATATTTCCTAGTAAATGTGGAGTAAAGATATAAATATCTGAAACAAAGTGGGTAAAATTCCAAGAGTATAAAAAATGATGAGATTTTGAAAGGTACTTGATTGAAGTTTTAAAACCCATGTATATACTTATCGCAAACATGTTTTACTCCTCAAGACCTTATTGCTTGGTGATGGTTAGCGTTGACATAGGTATTAAGGCAGGGTTCACTAAGTGTCACCTCCTTGCTTGTCCCTAAATTATGTATTCGATTTCCACCTGAGGTTTAAATCCCTTCAGTTACCTGCCCATCAGCTTCTATTTTTATCGCTATGCGGACATGACCATCCGTAAAGCTTCATATTTGAGTTATAAAGCTCCATGGGTTTTGGTCTTTTGGTGTTCCCTTTTCAGTTGTCAGCATAGGCATGTACATAATTATATGTATGTATTTATGTAAATCTAACATTTGATTACTATTGTATACCATAAGGGTATAAGTTCAGGTTCACGGTTTAGCCCTTATTCAAGGAAATACTTATTATCAGAAAGTTCCTTTTTCTGAACCTACTCAGGTTACTTAAACCAGTCCCTGGGCAGGATTCTGTCGTAAACGCAGACTTAGCTTGACCGAAGTAACAACCCTTATTGCTTCAGTAATAGTTGAGTGTTGCACTTTACAGGACGAACAAGTGTATTTGTCAAAAAATATTTTAATTATTTGAAAAATATTATTCTTCGTGTTGAAGTATTATTTTATTATTATGGACTCCCTTACTACTTCCAATGAGGTTTGTGAAAAATTAAAATGTATTTCGAATTTTATAAAATTGATTTGAGTGTATTTAAATATTGTGTGTAGCAAAATATTCAGTACCATACGTCAGGTATAAGTTAGAAGTATGAATTTATAATTTGATTATTTTGTTACAGCTTCCAAAGATTGTGAAGGTCCTGAGCCATAGATCAGCTCGATTTTTCTTCAGGGTAAGTTGCAAACTTTTGCCATATCTTTAAATTTAATATAATTGTATGTTCTTGCTGACTGAGTTGAGAAAGCAAAAAAATTGTATGAAATGGTTGTCAGGGCCAATACAGGAACAAATTCGCATACCGACATTAATATTACTTTTCTTAATTTTTGCAGCCCAATGATGCATATCCAGCTGCCCTGGTGGAAACTAGATCGGCAACGGGATCCATCTCACATGATAATCCGATGGTAGTTACTGCCGTGGCTGCAGGAGTAATAGGTGTTACAATTGTTATCCTTATAATTTTTACCGTTTGGATCAGAAGACGATGCTATGAGCCGGAAGAAATGCGCTTGAGGCTAGCAGCAAACCATTCTAGGGCTCAGTCTCCAAACCTTTCTTTGAATTCAACTTTAAATGGTATCTCTAATCCGTCGGCTGTCGTACATTCTCCTTTGAAGACCGTTCCTAAAGAAGTTCCTACTAGTGATGATACACTAACTAAGGTACACTAAGATACACTAACTAACAATAAGATACATGTAGTAGTGAAACTATTATATTCATAAAAAATTTATGCATTAATATTTATTTTGTCACATGCTTATTACCAGAAAGCAACTGGTTTTATAACACTGAATTATATTCAAGAGAAAAATTGGAGAAATGAGCAAGTGATATGAAATCTTGAAATTCACAATTTTTAGCATATATTGAGACAAAAATAATTCAGTAGTGCGAATAAAGATTCTCATTCCATCACTTATTATGTCTAATTTTTCTCTTGAATATGAATACAACTTTGTGTCCGTAAAACGATATGTGAAAATATTATTTATTCTATGTATTTCTCAGGTACAAGTGGTGTAAATTGAGATTCTGAGATGGAGCGACAAAGAAATCTGGTGAAACAAAGTTCTGGATCTCGTTTGTTTTATGGACTATTTCTGAAATGGAGGAAAATCCAAGTGACTATTGGGATATGAATATTTACTTGTACGAAATTATTTATTTTACGAAAGTATATAAGAGCGTCGCTTTTGAAAACTATGTAATATTACTATTAGGAAAAATATATGTAAGTCAATCATAAAATTAATATGATTGAAGATCTCGTGCACATAAAAAGGTAAAACTAAAGGCATAAAATATAAGAGAAGTAAAAATGTTCAACATCTATTTATGCGACGAACTAGAATTGAAATATGCAAGGGAATGATAACAATAATTCTCCAGATTTTGAATTGCATTTTATCAATGACAACGATGATATTTTGACATTTCATTACTTCTGTACTCTCTGTGATTAACAAATCTAATATTTATATATGTATTAAGTTACAATAAGTAGGTTAAAATAAGTTTTTGTAAAATTTATGTTTACATGCATGGGAAAACCCAGTTGTGCAATATTCCTTCCCGAAGTAAAAATTATATATCCAGTCATTATTAATTTATTTGTTATATTTTTATTGTTAGGATGATAATAAATACAATACTTTTGTATATAAAATTACACACCTCAAAAATGTGTGTACAAGTTTACTAACAAATGCTAAGTTAAATAGTAGTAATAAAATGACGTTAAGTCTTCCTCAAATAACAAAGACTCCCAATTGATTTGGCTCCGCTGCATAATTTATGTCATCCTCCTACGGTTATTTTGGATGTTCAGGCTATACAGGAAGGGGTACAATTATTAAAGTTATAAGTATAGAATTAACGGAATTGTAAAGCTTTAAAATCCTTTTTTCCTGTTACTTCATATTCATTCACAAATAAACTCTCCATAAATAGAGTACATGCATACATACAACGGAATTATTTTTAGTTACACTTACTTATTTAATCCATTAATCGCTTGAAGAACTGACGCGACCCAAGGTTTGTTCCATAATTCCTTCCCCAACAGATAAGAAATGGACCTTTGGTTGTCACTTCCAGGTATCGTGGTAAATCCAGAAAACACTTCAGGCCAAATTATCAGCAGTGCCACGAATGCGATAAAAGGAATAATGGCTAAAGGTAATACTAATATCATGAAATCTATTAAAAACTGATTTCCCGGAACATTCAAGAAGCTCCCGCTTCTAGCCTGTTCCAAGATTTCCACCATTTTTGATACTTCTTGTGAACTTGTTGAACCAGTTACCCACTATAGAAAAGTACTTTTTCTTAAAAATCTGTAATCCTACTAAATTTGGAACCTTCCTTCCACGCTTGACTTCCAATTCTACTAAATGTAGTAAATTTTTTACTCTAACGAAAGCAAAGCTCATTCATTCATAAAAATCATTTGAAATTCGAAAATGCATGGGTAAATCAATCGTGTAACCAGAAAAGAAGGGTTTGAGTCAGTATATGTATTAATATTCATGAAGGATGATGCCGTGTGTTGGCGTAATTTGCAAGTATGAGCTATGAATCTAGCACAGGTAGCGCGTTACTGCACCGTGTATAAAAACATTTCAAATTCAGTTCTTTAACTGTAAACACCTAAATTATGAATAAAATAGAATAAATGAGTACCTAATGAAGTAAAACGAGTAACGCCAAAGGTTTGCCATGGTTGGAACTCTACATTGTAAGAAATAATCTGCATGTATTTACGTATCTGACGTTTGAGAAATAATCAGGTATCGACCTAAATTAGTGAGGTGTTTTTAAGGTTAATACCAGAAATATGCGCTAAATATCGTGCATATAAGTAATTAGTGTGTAATTGGAATTGATGATAAGGAAGATATGCTACTTGGGAGCAAATAAGATACATATGTATAACTCTTCAATACATGTTGTCAGGACTTTTAAGCTTTAGTTATTTATAATACATACATGCTGTGTTTATAAAGCTATAACAAATGACAGTTTCCGCATGGTGAAGGTTTAGTTCACATCCCAGTGCGAAATTGTTACTGTCCAAACTTCCCTATTCTTGTAAAGTTCATGTGTCTGGAAATGAAAATAGATGTTTGTGCTTAGTAACAGTAGGCGTTTCCATCAGCTTCCGTCCACATTCAGTTGGTGTAGTTATTGTACTCCTGAATAGATTTTATTCCTATAGTCAATTTTTACTAAATTGTGATTGCACGCATATTACTATGGGTTCCTTTCAATTTATATTTGGTCTTCCAGAACCTCTGGATAATTTCAATGTCAGTGGATGCTAATTTTGGTAAAAAGCTCTGATGACTCCTGGATTAAATAAATTGAGGAACAAACATTCAATAGATTTGCAAAAATTGCTATGTTCACAATAATTGCATTGACCACTTTGAAGGACATGGTCTAAATTTAGATTCAATACAAACGCATTTAAAAAAATATACATATGAGTTAGTAGATGTATAAATAGGTTGGATTTCAAGATCGACAACGAAGAGTTCATCCAGCAGAGAATCGGAATAGCAAGATTTTAAATTAAATTTTAAAGTTTAGTAAAACCGTAAACTGTCAAAATGGCTCTTACCACAATTCTTCTCACGTCTCTTGTAGTGATTTACAGCGTCTATGAAATCTCCAGCGCGCCTGCACCACCACCTCCACATCCGGATTTTTGCGGCGCCATGCCGGAAGAGGCAATTAATATAACTGTCACTTGCATCAAGAAGCTCAACATTAAAGAACTGAACCTGGAGGATTTTACTGCTGAGGCTAATCGCCCCATCGATCCTACTTTTGACGATCAGGTTTTTATAAGTTTGATAGTAAATAATCCTGTTTACAGTGTTTTTTTTCCTCAGAAACAAGATACTAAAATGTTTGTTTTGATTCCAGTGCCTTGCACACTGTGTGTTTCTTGACGCCAAGCTGGTAATAGAAACAAGACGTTAATTGAAATAATAAGTATTGTCGTTTCAAAACCTAATTAAATAAACTGATTAAGCGATTTACTATGTAATACAGATTACCGATGATGGATTTCCGATTGTTGAAGCTTTTCAAGCTGACTTCAAGAAATACCATGACAAGGAGTATCACAGCCATCTTTCTAACGCTACATCTCATTGTCTTGATTTTACAGGTATTCAATTTGTTGGTTTTTAACTATACTTATAAAAGTTGCAATTTAGTCTTTCATTGAACTATAAATATCATTTATCAGAAAAACAATTTGAGAAAGCTGGTGGGGCAAAGGAAAACTCTTGCAAGTATTCATCTACACTGGCACAGTGCTTGGCAGCGGAGGAATTCAAGGTAATACAACTATACAAATATTATACTAAGGAACTTGAGAAAATAAGCAATATCTAACTACTGCTTTTTCAGATCTGTCATCCAGAAGGAAGTAAAAATTAACCATACAAATCACTTGAACCAGACGAACATACTCCTTCCTTTAATATCTAACTATACGACTTCAAGCACAATATTATATACCAGTTCACATTTAAATATATAATCCGAAAATAGTGTACCTATAGTTCTCAATCAAGTATGAAAAGGATGATAATTATATCTGTTCATAAATTTCTGTTTCAGTTGTTCCAAAATCATTAATAATAAATACATGTTCGTTGATGTTCTCAATAGTAAAATGACGACGGAAATAAATGTATACAAGAACTGTATTATACATAGCAAATCCATATAATGTGTAGACAGAAGTACACAAGGGTTGTACAATAGAATTTCAGGTTGGGTTGAGTGCTTGAAAGTATACCGATACCGACTATAACGGTAACTCAACGCTAGAAACATATAAACTTATAAGTAAAAAAAATCACCTTTGGCTTCCCGATCGATCATTTCCTCATAATAGACTTTTAAGCTTTAAGGAACATTAAGATTTAAGATTAACAATGAAGGCTGTTGTATAATAACTTATGAACGAGCTCCTAGCTACAAGTAACTTCTTTGATTAGTATTTTCGAATTTTTTCGGAAACAGTATGACATTTATTTTACGTTATAAGGATATGATCATTTATCCCCATAAGAATGTAAAAGCCAGCAAGACTAGATGTAATAACATACTATCTAAGTTACCACCTTGTAAACAATCACATTTTATAATCAATAGCTGTGATAACATACAAGCGGTTTCTCGTCCCAATGGTGCTTTTCAATCATAATTAAAATGAATTTAAATTGTTTATTAAATGATTTACATGGAGAGGAGGAAAAGAAGTAACCTGGCTTAAATACTTAGAAACGTGTAATGCTTTAATATACCAATGAAAAAGCACACGTTGTATAAATAACTATGAGAGTTTTATTTTAACGCCAACATGTCAACAAGAACGGTCGCTTTGTACAATTCAATTCACAGAGATAAAATGTATAGCATAGTATTTACAAATTCGTTCAGCTTTTAAATAACTAGAACAAGTTAAAGGTAATTTCATTTGACGCTGATTAGGAATGCATAATTCCCTCACTTCCAGTTAACTTTACATATTTTCGTACCTATCATGCACGTTGAGTACAAATATTTTAAGGTAATCCGTATGAACAAATGGGATGAAACGAAAAAGAATAAAATGAAGATATACATACCAGCTGTAGAAGAGCTCTTTGTTCGTTTTTGTAACAAATGTATTGAGCAGCCAATTTTTACCTTAAAGTCGGACAATTAAAACATCGATGTCAAGTGAAATTGCTATTACAGCTATCCACTATAATATTTAATTCCAATCAAAGAAATATAAGTACAAAAGTCTCATACTGTCTTCATGTACCATTGCTAAACTGTGTGAACATATCACAAATTAGAAAATAATTTTGCAGTAGTTTTTAGAAGCAATATTCTACATTATGTCGTTGAAAGTAGATGTACATGTGTATGTATATCTTTAAGCATATCCATATATATGAATAACTCGATTTCACTGTAGCTATGTATGTGACAAAAAATATTAGCCCCAAAATGTTCTAGGAATAGTTAACACTTATATATAAAATAATAGTTCATATAAGTATGTACATATTAGCAGCACTCATGGCAATCAACTTGCCCAACAACATGTGTGCCTGTTGGGCAATCGTATACGTTCCCGTCAACCAACTCAAATAAAAAATAGACTCTGCTGGAGTCCTTACATCTCAATATTTTGAATTCAGAAATAACTAAAGGTACCAATTTGTGTTTTCAGGTATTTCTTGAGATAATATATTAGTAAATACATTTAAAATTGCAACTCCAAAATGTCACTAATCATGGATGTTTCAAACTTGCAATTTCACACAAACATGGAAAAGCCTGCATCTGGAAAAATAAATAAATTCAACAAGCTATATATGTATGTATGTAATCGGTTTATCTGCATGCAGCAAAAATGTGCATCTGTTGTGTTGGCATCCCTTACTTTGATTTAACTTAAACGGAATAAGATGAGAGTTGCACCGTTGAGAATGTGAATCTTCATTATTAAATTTTTGGTCATATACAAACGTTTAACCAAGAAAGGTAGATAGGTACCATTTATATGTATCTATATATAATATTAAAATTAATTACAAATTTTTTAAACAACAAAAACCAAATCCACGTAAGGCAATATTGAGGTAGATGTGTTACGTAGCAGTATCCTATGTATAGGTAAAAGCGCTGATTGTGTATTTCAACTCGTAGTCGCATGCAGTTATAAAAAACTTTCCAACACTATAAAATTGGTGAATACCACAAAAATAATTTATTTGAATTCCCATAATATCTCTAAACTCTAGATCTGCATAGCACCAGGTCACATAAAGTAAACTGCAGGTCACGTTTATTTCGTTTCATGATACCACCCTCAGGATAAGTGGTAGCTTGAAAATCTTCTCATTTGTAGCAATATCCTATGATAAAAATCCGCTTCCCAGAAGCACGTACTGTTCAACATGGCTGTGCACATCAAAAATGTACATAAGTAGAAAAGGATAAGCAGGCCACAATCACAACATTAACGACTTCGGATTCAGTACAATTTCATTTGTTTGGTTAGATGGCTGAGGTTGCTGCTGTCTGTGATGCTGCTCATAAGAACTAAGTCGATTCGTATGTGGTTTCGATCTTCCCGGATCGAAATCATCTTCGTCAGAAGAATCCTCTGTATTAAGTAAAATAGGTCCTGCTAGTTATTTAATTAATCGACATGTGAATAACGTAGATGTGACTTTTATCATCATAATGAAATGATTTTTTTCAAAAATGCTATAAATGATTAGCCCCGTTACCTATATAATTAGGAATAGTTGATCTTGGCCGTGGCGTTTTCTTCGAAGAATGGAGTGTAACACGAGGTGAAAGAATCTGAGGCGTACTCTTATTTGAAGTTGCTTTTAAAGTTCCGTTCGGCAACCCCTTTTCTACAGTCGTAGACTGGTCAACTTTTTTCTTTGTTTTCCTGGTAAACAGTTAGAAAAGTGTTATTTTTCACAGTCAACTTTTAAGTTTGAATATAACCGCAACAACGGAAATAACCAGAATAACTTCTAACTAGAACTCCATACTACCACAAATAAATATTGTATCACATCTATATTTTATAGTGTTAAATTAATTAAATCAGAAATACTTTTTCCGGAAGCATATTACATTAAAATATACTGGAAACGGAAGCTTCATATGCGTTGTTGGAATACAAGTAGAACCCTTCCGAAAAATTCCACAAGACCCTGATAAAGATTTTCATGGCCAAGCAAGCCTATTCTATATAAACAATGTGTCTGAACTTCTAAAGTACAGAATGTAACATGTATGCTCACACAATAAGAGTCCTCTCTAGTTCTCTTATCCATCAATTTATTTACTCACACTATAAACGTCCTTCAAGTGTAAAAAGCACTCCTAAGGCAATGACACTATATGCTATACAATACACTATAACCATGTGAAGCTATGGCTTAAAAATTTAGACAAAAAGTCTTGATACAGAGAAAAAGAGTCAAGAATTCTTATAAAAAATGGGGTTGAGCGGCACTTTGTCACACAAAAGTTGTCGGTCTCGGGCGGACCCCGATTGTAATGTCAATTTACCTTTGGCTAAGCACACAGTACATCATACATGTACGTATGTATACATTGGATGAACAAGGTGAAAACCAATAGGATTGTAAAGAGCAATCATAAACATTGGGCTTGCATGACAAAGGACATTTACGCTATGGGATATACGTACTTACTACGAAATACACGACTTGGTCAGATCATTAATGGGACCGATATCTTGGGCCACGTCAAGTGAAACCCGGTGTAACAAATTACTGACATAAGGCAGTAAATTCCCGACGGCAAACGATACTTATACCTTGTCATGATGCCTAAAGTATTAGATTTAATAACGAAAAATAAAAATAAAATTTATATATAAATCTAACCCCGAGTTTCAACATTACCACAAACGTGCAAATATAAGTACAGGTAAAAATTATTTGCAAAATTACTATACATACAACTCTATAATTCGTGGAACCATAATTAAATAGCTTCAAGGCAAATGTTTACTTACTTGAAATATGATGAACATAGGAACAAGCGTGGGAAGTTGCACTGGATAATTTTAAGAATTACGCAACTAAATCCAACTATGCAAAGCACCGGACCTATGAGCTTAAGTTCTGTGGTTTTGAAACCTAAAAATACATAGTTATGTGTATAACGTTGGAAATGGAAATAAAGTACTGGTATTGATTTTTTTATGTTGAATGTTATATTATCTCTCTTTCTCTTACCCTTCTCTCCTAGTCCAACGAAGGAAATTACCAAA
Organism: Lipothrix lubbocki; assembly: GCA_034696945.1. Classification (NCBI taxonomy): domain Eukaryota; kingdom Metazoa; phylum Arthropoda; class Collembola; order Symphypleona; family Sminthuridae; genus Lipothrix; species Lipothrix lubbocki. The sequence goes on along the minus strand of JAQGAK010000563.1, from coordinate 50,913 downwards.
CCGAGTGCAACTGAAAAGTCAATTAACGCTTATTACAGCAAGTTAGGATTTACAATTAATTAGTTATTAATTTGGGATATTGAGCTCGTTTACATACTATGTAAGTAGGGTTTTCACAAAATCTACTATATTATTGTAGAAAACGAAGCTAAATATAGTGTAATACAGAAGAGAAGAACCAATTCATAAAATCTCACCAAGAACTAATCCTATGTAAATGGCTGAGTATGAAGGCCCTTGAATGGTTTCAAAAGATCCATCTTCCAACTTTGCTGTATCTCTAGTCTCCCGGGCGGGAGTATCCATTTGAGACTGCAATTATCGTCATACTGACACTAACAATACTTCTCAGGCAATACACAGATATTTATAATTTTCTAGATACTTGTATCATGCTCGTTAACCATGCTGCTATCATTGACATGCAATCACATGTAGTATTTTTAAATGAAAAAATAATTATCATTACTTGTTTACTCTGTTGTGACCAGTCTTTACTCCCGAAGGAACTCCCCGCTCCAACGGACTTTGGGTTCTTCTGGAATTTGTTTGGAGTATGTAGGTTCTCCCCGTATGATTGAGATTTGGAGAATGAAGTGTACGCGTGATGCTGAAATAGATGAATGTGATTATAGCCGTTAGTTTTTGATTTGGTAGTAATTTCTTGCTTATTTGAAGTATCTATGTAATATAATATGATAAATCATACCGCTCCAAGCCTTGAAGCTATTTTATAAGTATAATAAAAACGAACTAAGTATACAATTGAAGCTAAAATGCGAAGCAGATATTTCACTTAGTTCTTTTATTTTATAAAAATGTGTTGGTTTTAAAAATTACGCAATTAATGTATTGTACAGCTGGGGCATTAAGAGTTGCGTTACTTATGCGTCCTAAAAGTAACAAAAAATACGTATTTTCGTCCACAAATCGCAAGGCCAGTAATAAAGTATCTAGTTAGAGTCGGCAATAACAGTGACAGTTTCTAAAGTCCGTTCCGTCCTACTTATAAGCTCTCGTGTGTTGTTAGACAAGGTTTTGAAATCCTAGTAGTGTAGATGAGATAACAGTGTCGTAGTAGTGCTGTGCTAACGAGAAATGTTTAAGTATACATGTATAGAGAAACTTTATATAATAGCATGAACATCTAAAAGAAATTTATACACCATTTTTTATACCGAATTGGAAATGATTACAGGGTTGTCGGAAAGTATAGGTATGTATTACGAGTATTTTTGTCACTTTCATTAACTAGTCCCGGGTTTGTATGTAGATAGGTTTCTCAGAGAGAGACAACGACTTTTTCGGCAGATGTGACTCACACAGAATTAAATATTAATTATTATACTGATTTGTGCACGTATAGGTCAACATATCAAATTCGCATAAAAAACAAATGAATTACGAATCACTTCCTGTACGTTCAGTCTTGTCTGGTGCGGTATGCTGACAAAGTTTCACTCAGAATTTGTATGTATTCCATGCTACTTACACAGATGCAGTTGTCCCCAACTACATATATAATGAAGTAATAACGCACAAATCAAGCGCATTACTGTTCATGCGGACATGAAAATACAAACTATATAGCTACCAGGGAAATTCCCTGGTAGCTTCAGGCATTAGGAGAGTATAAGGAATATTGGCCATCGTGTGCTGAGAAACATGCACGCAACTATCTCATTAAAATAAACGAGTCTCCATCCAAAAGCTGAAATGATTATTGGCAAGGATGTACACACATATATTACTTCTAAAGCTATTCTAAAACACGTGTAGATATTATTTTCTAGAATTTCTTAAATTTTCTGAAAGTCAAAGTGAATAAAATAACCTAGACAAGCGGGTAGTAAGAAAATAAGATGGCAGAAACAATTGAGGCAAATAATTACACGCGTGTCTTTGAAAGGCACACACCTAACCGCAAATACAAAATAAAATACATAGAATGCGAAAATTTGGTTGTATAGTAATAATAAAGCAAGAAGTCATCGGCCTTTTCAGGTAAATCTTAGATTACATAGATATAGGTTTAAAGTCGGCAGGACTATTTCACTGCTAAAAGAAGCCATGCCATTTTGAATAAACTAAGATGCAGTATTAAGTTCATTCAGCCATATCTATACTGTACCACTTCCGAGAAATTAACCAAATTTTTGTCTGTCCCGTTGTTTGAAGCCCGGTATTATTGCTCTCGACCACACTATTTTCTCATTGACTAATGATTTTGACAGACTGCACGCCCAAAGAACAACGCTTCTCCACCTGTATATTTCAGAAGCTCTGACATATAATTAATTGTGTGTATGTACAGCGTACAGCTCCTGTGAAGTTTTAACTACGGCAATAGAGCCAATTTCTAAAGCCCACCAAGGGCGAGTGGACGGCCGGCGTCTCCATAAATATATATATATATGTATGTAATTATACAGTTTGAGAGCATTGTCTTTCAGTAAAGATTTCAGTGAATAAGCTGAAGGCAATAACTACGAAAAAATTGATTATGACAACTTTTGATATAATTTAAAATGGTTAGAATAAAAACAGCGGTAGCTGTGTCTATTTACAAGGCGAAAAGATGTACCGTAATTATTCTAATTATATCCCCGGCTTTCTTTAAGTTTTGCCATAAACCAGGATGTAAATACCTGAAATACCCGATAGGATACTACCTTCTCTATTTAAAATACATGTAATGCACATGGCTAACTCTACGTTAGTGCCCTTAAACCCAGGGTATACATGTTATGACATAATTCGAATAATTACGGATATACATATAGTTGAATTAGAAAAACTAATAATTTACTGAGAGAAAAGTATGTGAAGTAACTGAAGTATAAAGATATTTTTGATAAGGATAGCGAAAAACCATGTGTTGTATACATCCGTATGTTAATTACTTTTACCTTTATCGGGGGGAATGCGGGGAAAGGTCCTATCGTTCGCGTACACGTGTGATGCGGTAAGGCATCTCTTTCATTCTGGATCTTAATTTGATTTGCATCTGCTCTCTTCTTGAGCATAGAACCTATAACCCCCGCCATATATTGCCTGGACGTTTTTAAGCCTGTGGAAATCGAATTCAATATTCCTTTCTCTATTTTCGGAATATACACATATAATCAACAACATTTGCAACGTTCCAACATACTAATATTAATAATGATCACATCCGCATTGTTGCACCATTTCATATTGTTGTCATTTCTATTTGTATTTTTGTTACTTGTACCAAGTTGCTGGTCACTATATGTAACCATTACCCTACTCCATCCTTCATATACATACCTGCCTTATAATCTATCTGGAGCATTAATCTTTCAAATATGATTGAAGGTCGCATTACATTCAGCTATGCACAAAAGCTGCCCTTGTATTTAACAAGGACGTTGGGTATATGCACTAATAACGAAAAGATCTCATTAGCCCTCATAAGACGAAGTGTAATGAACAATTTTTCCATTTTAGGAATTGTCGCAAAAATCATGCCGAACAATAATTGACACAGTAGACCACATATTTTTAGAACGGTGGTGCAAATTGTCGAGGCCGGTATTATAAATTGGGTTCAGCATATAGTATAGAAGGTATAACATAAACACATTGCTTAAACAAAGAATTCCAAAAATCACAAAACATTAACCTGAATCCCAGGGGAGCACATGAATAAAGTGCGACGAAATACTGGAAGTTCAGCAAGTTATCAAAACACGAGACAGTTAAAGACAAAAACACTAGACAAAGACATTGAAAAAGTTAAAAAGCAACTTGACGTTTAAGAGTTTTATAACAATAGCAGACAACAATGACATCGAGTTTTTAAGTACCTGTATAAGTACCATCAGGAATGAGAGACATTCAACTGTGTATATTATATAAAATATTTATATTAATAATAAGAGCTAACGCCAGAAGTTAGCTCACTTTTGATGACTTACCTCGTGTAAGCTATTCCCATCCTCCGCATGCATTGATAACAACTCCGTATCCTGCCTCTTCTGCTGCTGCCTTTTCCGTTTACTCATTAAAGCTGCAATACCAGCCATTTTGATTAATTTGTTAGTCCGTCCAGCTGGAAATCCTTTCCGGTGGCAGAGGTCCCTTGACTTGCACAAATCAATTAATTATGCATTGATGACACTTGAGTGTTACTTATTGAAGCGAAGATATTGCACATTTTTGCAAACTAACAGGAACACTATATGTTTATGTAACGTTGGCGTACTATAGAGGTACAAGAGTGGTTAAATTTTGTGAATATGCCCTAGAATCAAATGTAGTCACAACGTAGAAGTTAGCAATTTAGCTACTACGAAGATTCTAACTTTGCTGAGCACCACGTAGAATCTAAATTGCTAATAGTTCTGCCTCCTTCTCTACTGATTGATGCCCATGAAAGTTTCAGAGAACCGACCAAAAATACTGGCACACTGAACAGTAAATCTTTGTTTGTCACATTTTTGGACTTGACGCACAGGAATTAATCATAGGAGTGAAAAACGAATGACCATGCAACTTATTGTATATCTATATACAAGTTGATCGCCAAATCACTTTTGACCTTTGAAGAAGCACTCAGTCACTTGTCGTTTACTTTCCGGAATATGTTTTTTTGTCGGTCGGCATATATGGAGGAATTATAGAAAGAAAAATGAATTCGATTTCCCGTGAATTCCTGAGAATAAACAAATAAGATGCAGTGACATAGTAGCAACTTTTTGGCCGAATAGTAAATATAGTGGTACAAATAAGTATTCCTGCGGGATGACGTGACGTTTGTTTCGTTTTTCGTGAACTAGTTAATAATATGGGCAGGCATTCTCACAATGTAATTTAGCTCCTTGACATGAATCAGATGGAACCAACGGAGTGGGTGCAGCAAATTCAAGAGAAAGTTAACTACGAAAGAGAAGAGTGGCAGATTGAATTATTGATCAAGTGGATATGCTTTAACACGCAACCTAGTATACGGGGTTACTATGACAACACCCATTGTAAACAAATGCAAATGGGTCAATAGGGAGACCATTGGTCTATACCAGAAATCATTACTTATTACTTTTTGCATACCCACTTGACTTAACATTTAATACTACTTTACTATATAAGTAGTATTTTATTCCCTAATTTCATTAATGGTGCTTACTGGGCCGGACCCGGGTTTTCCATACAAAAGCTCACATTCTTTCTCCGTCCGACAATTCGCCATAGGAATGTACGACGGAACGACTTCTAAAACCTTTTTTGGCAATTTTACACGATCTCTAACGCTGTGTTTGGAGACTCTGCTCCAACGTGTGCAATAATATGCTGCAGGATATTGCTGTACCTATATCTGATTTCCGATTTCAAGCTCAAGGTAATCGTTGGTTCTATCCTAGGTTGTATTTTTCATATAGCCCAACAGTGAAGCAGGAGTAACTATTAGAAAATCCGGAGTTTTTATTTTATATGGAAGTTTAGGTAATAAATAATATATAGTAAGCATGTACAACCACTTGTATTTCCTGTCCTGTCTCAAAGCTCTCATGTCTACGAATCAGTTTGTACAAAATAAATAATAAACATTTCTTAATGGATATGAAAACATCGGGACGTAGCAATCAGTGTCATGTTACGGACACAAAATCACAAAAGCTTCCAACGCAAAAACAATAGTTCATACTTCGTGTATCATGCAGAACGGTTGTAATTTGTACTTACCTGTCTTTCTAGTATCTACTGCACACATATATTCGTGTCAACAAAAATTAGCCACCTTATAATTTGATTAAATCCAGCAAGGTAAATAAGCACGATTTTGCATTATTCTCCGTTCTCATTCTCGCAAAACAATAAAGTCGCAGGCTGGGTCGGACATGCAAGTAGTGGTTATAATGCTGATTTATTTTTTAGCTGATTGTTTTCTCTAAGGATACATTAGGATTAATGGATTGAAAGCAAGTAAAATAATACATTTCGGCTAATGTTAAGGTATTATGGAAGGCATATACATAAAACATAAATGTCATGACTCAAATCTGCGTCAAATAGCATTGCTTCCTGCAAAGAGAAACTCTTATATAATGTTTAATATTACACCCGGGTTTGTTGGACAGGTGGCAATTAGCGGTACTACCTTTTGCGACCTCAAATAAATGTTTGATATTCTGTTTCCAGAAGTCAATTCAATCATCATAAAACGATCAAATACATGAATAGTTATTTGCACGTCAAGATGGTGAAACCGACAAAGCCAAATAAATATGTAATACTCGTCAATCATTATTTTTACCAAGATTTCAGGTGTATAATGGTTGCCTGTATTTTGGTAAAATATTTATTTAATTCTCTAGACTGTGTTTGAAGTATTTTTTGATAAAATTTCTATTCTAGTGCTAGTTCTGATCTGATAGTGAGTGGCAAACATGCATATGAAATATTTTTATCTTCCGTCGTATGCTTACAATATACTTAATTATACATCTACAGCTAAGCTATTAAAACTTAAAAGTATAAGGTTACATGGACATACGTAATTACGTATGTTTATGAACGAATATGTTTTTACTAAATAAAATAATTTTAATGATTATCACTATATTACATTAAATATATCCCAAATGTTATTCCATAACTTGGGAACCCTGGAGAATTGTTTAGCTTGAGATTAGGCGTTTTAAAAAATTGTCTGCATAGTTTACTTACCTTCGACAACAAAATATACCATAGGCGCCATGACGAACAATTTGCTACAAGTGCCATCTCTTAAAGGAACGGCTCCCTCAACCAACTTTTCCAGACACCAATAGATGAGCAAGCAATTAAGAATGGAAGGTTTAAAGTAACGTTCAGAAACGTTGAGTTAAACTGATTCTGTAAAAGCAACCGTAACAACAATTATTTTATAGCGTGAGAAATTTACATCAACAGCTAAATAAAAGCAAACTTATGTTAGTGAAGAGAACTTGTCTGTCAACAAACAAGTTACATGTTTCAAGCAAGCAATGTTAAAGCCTAACAAACTGACGATGAGCATCCTGGTGATTAAAGAAATAATGCTTCTGTATATGTATGCAGATAGGTTCACCAATTGAGAAAAGTTTGTGTTTGAAAGCTACAAATAAGAATAAACACACAGTTGCAGGTGTATAGGTTTTATTTGTTTAATGTTCCTAAAAATCATCTGAAAATTTTGCAAATAAAAAATACATATCCTATTTAACATTATTTAGGTACTTATATACCAAGACTTTAATAATCATTCGTTCTTTCTTGCTGTCAGCATAGGCAATAAATACAATGAAGCTCACACACGACCTTGGAGCTTTCTACTTATAAACTCATTAAAAATATAAAAAGTACACAAAGAAAAAATCAATTTCAATTTCCTCTATATAATCAGCCTTATATAAATTGCGTTATAGCTACATATGTCGACTGATCTATATGCTAAAGTCAACAACACATTCACAGGTGTACGGTTGTGTCAATCCAAACTAAAATCAACCTTAACCCGCGCTGTGTCAGTTTTACTTATTATTAAGCTTACTGCGGAAAACTGTGCAACGCACAATGAACAAACCCCGCAATTCTGAACTAAAATTTTTGATTTCAACATTAACTTCATGTCAACCTCATTTCATTCCTTAAATACCTACCACCGACGAGTGTGTAAAAAACATTAAAACACACAATACGCGGCTATAAGAAATCTTCAACCATAATGAGTTTCCCATGGATGGGGTTAATCGTGTCAATCTTGGACAACCTTATTCCCACGTGTGCTCACTGTCTATTTCTTTACATCCATAAGCATATAAGTAATGTACATTTACACAGTCATAAGTAACTTCTAATTTTCACAGTAAATTGCAGTCTCGGCATTGTATACACAGTATGTGAGAAATAATAAACCTTGCATAAAAATGTGGGATAAACGCAGGTATTTTGTAATATATGAGTAATAGATGTTTGGATTTGAGCTAAACTTTTGCAAGGTAAACGAGTTTTATTCTGACTCTTCGCAGTCAGTGATATCACAAGTTTCAATCATAACTTTTAGCACGATTGTTAACAATATTATTAAAAATCCTCTAAAAAAGTTTGCAAATTAAATAAAGGAATAGAAGTAAAATAATATGTGAAAGAATTAGAGCCCGATTTTTGGACAGAATGTAATATCTATATAGTAGGTTTGTGATTTTTCGGATTATGTTTATATAAAAGTTGGTGTAGTAATTCCACGTGTAATAAAACTCGGGCATATCCTGGATAATTGTCTAAAATGGAAACGGTAATTAACAAGACTATTCCAATTTTTTTAAGCTTGTCAGATGAAGTTATAACAAAGAGAGTGCATATATATTTATTCCAGCAGTTATATGCATAGAGTAGACTAGGGAGAAAAGTTGTGAATTTTAATTTTATACTTGGTTAGTAGCTCTTTTCCGAGAGGACTTCATACTCGGTCCACACCGTAACGCTGGCACTTGAAGGTGAATACGCTGTACAACCACCGAGAGCGAATTCTTTCTCTAACAAAACCCCATTTCAATTTTTCGGGAAACTTCTCATGCAGAATACATTTGACTCCAGGCATAAAGAAGAGTTTCTGTAAGTGATTACTAGGAAAAATATACGAGTTCAATCGCATCACCAAGCCATTTGTCAGATTCATTAAAAGTTTAAAAAGAGTCCTTCAAGTTAATCTCTTCTTGAGGAACATTTTATTACTCCACATAAAATTTTTTACTTACCTCCATCCACTTTTTAATTCTTGTATGAGTCCGAATGAGCAGATCAGATTAAGCCGAGACATGTACTCTACGGCTTAATATCATGTTCAGATTATGTTATTTACGATTTTACTACTTTCAGGCGAGTTGAAGTGATTCACGAAGCCAACCAGGAACATGTTGATGTCGTCCTTCATAAATATCGTTTCGCCGTGGACCGAAGTCATAACTTTGATTTTGATGGAGAAGCTACTATCTATGTCCTCAAACCGAGTGAAAGCTCCCCAGAAGATTGCACAAGTAAGGTTATCACAACCAAATGGGATTTATAGTGTTAATCGTACATCGTATATGTATATAATGCATATCGTATATACATACATACAAAAATATATAAAAAATCATCATCCATTTCCTTCCTTTTATCTCATCTCAACCTATAAATTGGCATTACAGTTATAAATTTAAAAGAAGATCATAGTTAAAACATAACCACAAATGCGTGTACAAATATTCCAATTCCATAAATATTCTTCATTTAATCATTTGAAAGGCCGTACTGGCGACAAAAGTCTTAAGCATGAGTGATGAACATTAACTGATTGTATTATGTATGTATAGCTCCACCGAAGAAGATGACCATGAGTTCTGTTCGAAGTTCCAAATTTGATCCCAGCAAACCTTCCACATCCGTCTATCAAAATTGCTTCCCTGCCAAATCCATTATAGCTGCATTCCGTGAAAGCTTTTCCTACCCTAATGTACCTAAAGAAGAGATGAATCAAGGCTATGGCTCTCTGCCTTCTGTTAAGATTGAACTCAAGATGCTTTTCCAAATCCAATACAAATACTCTTTGATCGAAGCCAATGTTGGTGAACAGCACAGACCCCCAGTTCCGAGTCCCCCACTTAATACGCTTGCGATGAGCTTCAAAAAATTACTAGATGAGGCTATCCTTGCGGATGTGCAATTAGAAGTTGATAATGCTATTTTCCCGGCTCATATGGCCATTTTATCAAGTGAGAATTTATTTTTTATCTTTTATTGTAGAAGTTCAGTTACATGTACTATGTATCAATGTGCTCCTATGCATATTTAATGAAGACAGCCAAAAATAGTGGTAGCTCACAAACATGATTTGTACTGTGTTCACGTATGTGCTTCGCACATGATTATTTATAACTAAAAGTTTGTTTTTTTGGAATGTGATACAGCTCAAAGTGAAGTATTCAAAGTCATGTTTGAGTCGAACATGATCGAAAAGAAGTCCAAACGGGTGATTATACGTGATATGTCACCAGGAGCTGTGAGAGAAATGTTGAACTTTTTGTACACTCGGGACACTTCTGAATTCGAAAATAATATTGACATGGCTATTGAGATGCTCCATGCTGCTGAGAAATACATTATTAAGGATTTACGCCGTGCCAGTGAAGAGGCCCTTCAACGACAGGATTTGTCACAATTAGGAGTCGACGATATTCTAGGTCTCTACATGTGCAGCAGACAGCTTAAGATGCCTCAGGTACAGATCAACGCTTTGAATGCTTTGAAAGCGTAAGTTTTAAAATAACTAACAATAAGATATGCTTGTATTACTAATAATCCCTTTATCATTATTTTAATAATCAAATTATGTAGCATGTTACTAGTCACTCTACTCATCAATCAAGATTCTTCTTACGATTAGTATATTGTCATTATTTTGAGCTCATCTAATCCATGCGTGTGTACCTTTGTTAAAATCGTTCACTTAGGAAAGGCCCGTTTCTAGGAGCGTCGAAAGCATTCGAGAGATTCTGCTCTGATCATCCCGATATCATGCCGGACTTCTTCACCGAGTTTGCATGTTTGTAGTGTATTTCAAGATTGCATGTAGAATATTTCACCAGTAATTAGAAATGAAACGAGAGCATACTTAATAGTCTGTACCTGACAACCGTGGTTAATGACTTCATTAACAGCCGAGAGTTTTAACAAACATTAATGTCTCGTTTATAAATATAGTGTGTGTGCTTGTCGTCGGATGTATAAATACGTATATGATTTTGCAGTGAATCGATTTTCTACCTGTTTGTCTCTATCCAACGGTTGAGTGACTCCAGTTTTAATGAATGTCATTTCTTTGATGAATTTTAATTCACCTAGATGTAAGTTGTATGTATAACGGTTTACTGTTCATAGAGACACTTGTAATTAATGCAACGTTTTTACAGATTGATTCTAGCTGCTTGTAAAATCTATCTACCGCCTACCATAATTCCTGTGCATTAATTTATGTAATAATAACAGAATACTTTAGTGTTTTGTGATAACTACTTTAGACATTGCTAGACACCTACATATTGATGTTTTTTCATTTGAGATTATGGAAATAAAAGATTTTGTATACTGTTCTCGGTCTGCCAAGCTGTTGATGGACATTTACTTTGATGGCTCAACAACTTTTAGAAATAAACAGAAGTAAAAGTATTCCAAATGCTAATTTTACGGAATACTCAATCCAATACTTTAACCATAGTGTAAGTCCTATGCAAAGTTGTTCCATATTTGCAAATTAATTATTAGTTTCTGATTTTCTGTTTGTACAGGTCTACACAGTAGATCTGTGAATGATGAAATGAATTTGAAATGGTAAAAGTTGAACTGATGGACCTGTGTCTTTTATGTACAAGGAATATTTAAATACTTTTCGCACATGCATACTCAAAATTGGAATTGTAGATTAGATTGTTGAAAGGATACCGGAGATTAGCATGTAAATGAGTCTTGCGAGCGACATATAACAGTCAAGTTTTGATTTGACTTTTTAATAAATTGACGACCTTTTCAAATCTTTCTCCCTTTTCATCGATCTGCTGCCTTTGAATTGCTTTTTTGTATACTTATAAATCCCAAACAGTGTTGTCTTAGTTTGAGTTAGCTCATATTTTAAACAGCATCAGCCTTAGTATAATTCAGTCATTTTATTGAACTAAATAAAGTTTTTCTATGAGCAGATGTAGTGTTAATGTGTTTACAAACGTACATACCTATACTAAAAAAGTCTGTTTTTTTACTTTATGTGTTAGTAAATAATGATTTAAGTTTTTAGGACGACTTGGGATAGTAAAAGCTCGACAACTGGATGAATCATATCATATCTGTATTTAATGGGTTGCAACGAAGCCATTTAATAGAATTTGCATTGAGCCTCATTTTGCTTGTATTGATTGTGGTATGGTTGGCATATGCCGGTTCAAGACCCGCTGAGCTGGATTTGGAGGATATGGAACGGATTTAGGCTCTTTCAACAGAGGAGGCTGACAGTCAATAACATTTGACATTTTTCTAATGATTTACTTATGGAAGACTGACGCAGCATAGAGAAGGAAAGGAATGGAAAGCAATATTATTGATAGGTCATATTGATATGACAAATGAGCACTTAGCGTCAACTACATATTCCTGTGAGCCCATTGTTTCCAAACCATTAAACCAATATTGGCAATATTAAGGAACGCTCTAAAAATCCTGAATTCTTCACTGTCTGTCTCTTCCCAGGTATACATACATATAGTTACATCCCCGTATAAAATTTCTATATATACCACCTCACACGAGGATCCGACTTATCGATGTCTTCCTCTTTTTCAGTATATAATAAAACGACGGATACATACGTATGAAGTGAATTACTGAAAACTCACATACAACCATACTCACACTAGGCTTGATACATACATGCTCATTGCGAGATTCTATCTCTCTTGAGCGGAAGTACATTTTTACGATGAAGAAACGCAGTTTTTCAATCTCTCCTTTACCTTCTCTCTACTCATAATAGGGAGCTTATACATAGAATATATATAGCATGTGTATGCTATATAGTTTCTACTTGCAATAACTGCTCACTGTTGAAGGAGGATTTATCATATAAGAGTTCCATCATTATTTCCCGTATTGATTAAAATCCCTTATTTTTTCGGGGCTTTACCACTTACAAATACTTCCCTTGTGTACAAATACACAGATTTTATATACTCACTCACGGAATACGTAAGGTAATACATATTCAACAACCGGAGATTCTGAATTAAACTATGCTATTTCTGAGAGTATAGTTGTGTTCAGTTATTATTTTTTTGCACACGCGACATGTCATGATGGGCCTTCAATAATGACATAATGTAAGAATGCTCAAGATCTGTAACAATAATACAAGTGTGTAGGAGAGAGGAAATGGAAATTTTTTTGTCTGTATCATTCCATGGGGATATTTTCATCTCCTTTGCAATATCCGTTATCGATTGTAATGTGAAGCCTTTTTTTACTGCATTGAATTTGTTTCATACATTTGAATTCCGATTATTTTGAAAGCTTGTAATACAATTGATTTTGATATTGAATTTTCCCTGCACACTACATGCATTGTGTAAGTCTGTCGGGCTCAGTCTATCTGTATGTACATTCTTTCACTTTCACTCAGTTTCTACAGATATTCTTGAACACTCTAGTTTTTGTGAATCTGACATGAAAATTATACTTCTGTTATGTGTTTCTTCTTATGTTATGGCATGCCTTCTACTTCTTATGTACTTTAAGTGTATGTATATTATACTTTAAATAGAATTGGTACCTAGCAAATTTTTATAGTTCAAGAAATCTCCTTTAAGGCAAATAGAAGTCAGTGTAAAGTTGTTCCATTTTGATGAGAGGATCCGATATAATGTTTGTAATCCTTAACATGTGGTTATGCGTAGCCTGTTCCACGTGGGAGAAAGAAAAGTGTGGGGAAACGTAGAGCTTCTCTTAGAAAGAGGGGATGGAAAGGGAATTTGCAATTCAAAATGCTCAGTGTGTCAATGATGGTCTGTTATGAGGATAGCCAAAAAGTGGTGTTCTCCATGTAAAGCAAGTTATTTCCATCGTGTCTTTTCAAGACTTAACCATTCACGTGCAGTCATAGAAATGGGGAGAGATTCTCAAAGGCGAGGAAAACGTGAATGTCCACATTAAGAAACATCTTCAAGATGCTACTTTCCGTCAATGTTGATGCCTTTCTACTTTGTAGGAGCTGTTGGATAAAGTACGCTACTTCCGAAAACGGCCAAGTTTTTACCCGCTGCAGTAGTACTTGTCTGTAATTTCCTCACCCATGAGGTTCTTTTCCTCTATCTCTCGCTTGCCCTACAAGCTCGAGTAGCACGGATAAAGATTCTTATAACACACTGTCTTGTTTTCCCCCAATAAGTTTTCATCATCCTAGTGGGTAGCTTGTAGATACGTCATGCCTTTCAGCGAGTACATACATATACCACATCCTTAAATGCAGAATGGTGCGTGTACGCATCTAACAATAGGGAAAAGGTCCTTCTGGTGGAAAATGTTTCATTTCCTTTGTAAACGCATTCCAAACTTTGATTTCCATTCTACGAGTAAATGCAGGTATACGCAAACTACATCATCTGCACTCCAAATCTTCATAACAAATAGACACCGAATGCATCCAATTATTACTGCGGTCGCCAAGATTATTATTATTATGAAAATACGACGACGTGATGGTTTGGTAAATTTAGTGAGCTCTCGCAGCACTGCAAAAATATGGTTACAAATACCTATTTAGATTCTACAGCAAACCCGGGTGAAGTTATGACAGAGGTGTATATATAAGCATAATATGTAGGATATATGATAGTGATAAATGTGGTTTCAAAATGTTGGATGAATTCCGTCAAGGTGTAGCATTGAGAAGGGACCGAAAGAGAAGTGCAGTTCATATCAGCATCATGAACTTGAATTTATCAGCCAAATATGGTGCAGTAGAAGAGACAAATAGTTATCTGCCGGTTGTTTAAAAAAATATTTTTCTGTTATACGTTTTCCAGGAAAATTTATACAAGCGCCACATGCACGAAAAATAGGAAAATGATGCTTTTGTGTGAAAATAGCTATAGGTATGCAAAATGGCTGTCATTTCATCTCTTTTGTATCCACGTCGCGAAATCCGCCAATCTCTTTTTTATTCGAGATGCAAGAAAAAGGCTTCTTCGAGTTCACTTAGTATTAAAAATGGCTACTTTTCCTCCCGTAGTTTTTTTCTATACGTCGTCTCTGCAGTGATGCCTATGTATATAGGAAGTTGTGTGAGACTGAGCTCGTATAATATCGACGGCAGAGAGTGTTGGACAAGTAAGAGACGACAGAGTCGATACTCACCCAGAATACCAAAATGCTTCCTATATTCTAACGCCTTTCCTTTGGGCGTCTGATTCGTATTTGGCTAGCCATTATTTTTGCATTATGTGACACTTGAAGTGCAAAAGGAAAGTTAAAAGAGACAGTGAATGGAGAGCCATACTATAAAACTCTATATACATTTTTCTTTTAGAGATATATTTACATAGATATTCTGTGGGTTTCTATCACTTGTGGGTGGTTTAAGTACGCTATAGATTTCTAATGGTTCGTAAGTGTAAGATACTCTTAGATACCTACGCATGTATAGCTATTTGCCCATCAGCTCTTCCTTTATTCTCTCCTGAGTATGCATTTTAGAACTTGAGGTAAGTTATTAAAATTGACACGTAATGCATTATAAATTCGCGGGTTATTCGCAATTCTATCAGAATGTGCACAGATACAGTATGTATTAACTCGGTAAAATATAGATACTATATATGAAAAGATGTAGGAAATATAGTAAGTTATATGAAAAGCGGACGAAATTTTTTAAGGTGTAGTTTTTCAAATGGCGTAACTTAACAGACGTGATGGTTGATGAACGAGTAAATGAGCCTCTTGAGGAAAGAGGTGATGGTAGGGTAATTCCTATATATATGCATAATAAAGTTTTCAGCCGCCGAAAAGAATGAACGATGAGGTGGTGGAATAATTCTTGAAAAAATCATTTTATTATGATAATTTATAATAAGGTTAACATCTGCTGCTCCTACTCTGTTAGCTTTCAGAAGCATAACTATTTTGTATACAATCATGAGTATATCTACAACACGGCGTACAACAAAATTTTTAAGTGTATAATGCAGTACTACATATAAGTATATTACTGTGTAACTAGACCCAATAATTAACACCAAATTCGTCAACAATCAATATATAGTTTATTTTCATAATCCATACAGCGAAATCTGGATTTTAACTTGTACAAACGGGCTGCCTCCTAATTAGTCACATATACATTATTGTAAGTAAATACCTAATTAATTATACATATAATACAGCACTGAACTATCTTTCCCTTACCCTCATTCTCTCGAATCATCTGCTATTGTAATATGTAGCAGATCTATTAAAATGTATAAATTCGAATACCTACATGCCTAATTACATATAGAGTCAGCTAAACTACTTGATAAATATTTGCCACATTTAAAAAACTCAATCACAATAGCTGTCACATTAACAGATTTAATCAATATATTTGACTTATATTGCTATAATAATCTACTTCAGTAACAAACATCAAAAATTGTCTTTGCAAGAATAAGTTTCATAATTACGTTTGTATAAACTAGCAAATAGTACATATAAAAGCACAATTTGCTGACATTTTTAAAGGATAACCTATAGACGAAATACAAAAAATATGTTTGGCAACGATACTCAGCGTTGATTCGGAGTTCGAATTCCTTGCTGTTTTAGTTCGTATTTGAAGACAGAATAATATTTTGTAAATTAATTGGCATATGTACAACTGGCTGGAAATTGACAGACACAAGGAATAAGTTTTGATGACATGACAGACGCATTCTTATCTACATACACATGTACATAGATATACCTTTAAACTCGGCATACATTTATAACGAGACTATGACGAATACGATGAAATTAACAAGCATGCACATTTTACACGATTCACTCAATTCAGATAAAGACATGTTGATGCCCATATCTCGATATCCATAGATACTTGTACGAATGTACTACTAATATTAATGATGAAAAATTTGAAAATGGATCACGAATACATATATTACTAATTATACATATATAAGAAGATATAGAGAAAGATAGTTTGTAAGGCACAAATCATTTTTAGTAAGTATAAATCTTTCGATTCAAATATGATTACAGCTAAACAGATTGAGTCAGTAGTCGGTGTGTTTGTTTGAGCGGTATTGAGTAACATTTTTGGGATATTACTACCATACCTGAGCTCAAGAGTTACTAATAGCTAAAAGTTTCACGAGAAACATTCAACATTTCAAGTGATGAAACTAGTATCAACTTGTACATATTTACAGCTTACAACAATTTATTAAGCCACGAACTACAGATTAGAGTGGTGCAATTTCTAAATTACAAGTCTCGCAATAAGCCATATGGTTCAAAACAAACAACTTCAAATATGCACAGGAAGTGCCTAAAGTGTAATAAAGACAGAAAACTGGTGGGGAATGACTGCCCATATCTTCGGTTTTAAACATAGACTACATTCATTTCATTAATACTTCAACGTATAAACCACCAATTAGTATAAAAGGTTGTAACATAAATGATCTCGGGGCTATTCGTAAATTACATATTTTAATAAGTGTGGGGATATAATTTTGTACCAAGAGTGTAATATAAAATATAATACCGAGTAGACGGAATCGCTTCTGAATACATTGTCAAGCCAACAGAAGATGAGATAGAGAATAGTTTTAAGCCCGAGGGCAATTCAATATTGTGATACAACGATTTTCCCGGAAATATTAATTAAAACTATCTTCATCATCATACGTTTCTATAAAATTGCTCACAGTAAAATGATTACAATCTATATGAGACGTAATATGATCAAGTCGTTCAGAAAAGTGTTGTCATCTACTCCAGGACAAAATACTCAGAAAATGCATGTGCTGTGATTAATCAAAATATAAGCGGATTTGTTTAACTATGTACACGAACTATGTTACAGCTAAAGCATAGCTACTAGCTACCTACCTACCAGTTACACAATCATGCATATTTACATATATTTTGTGAAGTATGTACACTGTAATCTTAGATTTCATAATTTTAAAGTGCACAACATTAACAATACAAGAAGTGCATCTCCTAAAAGATGCATTATTATTTACAAATTTACAGAATAAATCTACACTATGCGGGGGAATACTTACATTTGGTTGGGAAGTTGATTCCCTAATGACACTCGAGCATATATAATTCTTTTAAAATGGCAACAAAACTAACGACAGGATGTACATAAATTACATATGTACACATAGAAACATATATTGTAGTTTATAGTACATAATACGATAGATTTTACAACCTTATAATAATATTATATTTTACTTTAGCGAAACATGAAAGAGGACGGTTTTAAATACGAGATTCTTCCGGTGAGTCGGAAGCGTACTCCTCATATCATAACCTCTCCAGCTCTGTTGTTGTCGTGTGGGATGGATGCAAACCACCATCGGTGGTAATTGAGTAGTGTCTGTATGTTAGGAACTCCGGGCTGAGGTTACCCGGCGTGGTAGTGCTATTACCGTTTCCATGATGAAGGTGATGATGATGATGATGGTTGTTGTGATGGTATCCTCCAAGAGTACCCACATTGTTGGTTGTTGTCAACGCGTCCGTCACACGATGATCAACTTTTCCATTTTGCTACAAGTAAAGAAAAACATTTTATAAAAACAAGTTACACATAAAGCTACTACAATTATTAATTTAGTAAGAACCCGTAAAACCCCTATTAGGGACATCGGTTCCCCACAACAAGCCCACCAAAATTTGACTTAAACCGAGACCATTGGAAAATACAACCAAAACGCATAAACCAAAATCAATGGAAGCGGATTTCTTACAGCAACCATTCTGGTGTGAGTATGATCATTTATCAAAAATTCTCGCCAACACCAAAAACATACGCTTCATACGTAGGTTACAGGGCATATTTTCACAACAAATACTACGTGTACCATAATTGCACTACATATAAGTATTCAATGGAAATACTTGTATAAAACCAAGCGTGCAAATATTGTTCATAGACCCGGAATTCTGAACTAGCCAACTTTTAGTCATAAGCCCAATACTTTTTTAATTAAATTTAACCCTATTGACTCTTAAGTTTGACATGAAAAGCAATGATACATACCTGTTGTTCATTTGTTCGCCTCTTCCGATACTTCACACAAGCCAAAGAAGTAATGAGAACAATGAAAACAACAACGCCGACACAAGCTCCAACAACAACTCCAAGCCTCCGGTGAAGTATTGACATCTTCTCATTTTCCGAAAATGGCACTAAAGTTCTCATCTGTAAATGGAATACAAGAATTATATTAAAGCCATACAAATACGCTTCAACATGAAGGAGAAAAATAAAACAGATATCCACATATAATAGAATCGAGTGCAGGTGCAGATTGAACTACACTATATAGTAAATGATATATATTTCAGTATAAATCAAAAAGCATGATTGATATATGCACACGTATTCATCCTGAATCAGTTACTCAACTCTCTGGAAATAGCACCTGTTACGGGCAAGCAACACCTTGCTTATAAAGTCGGAGTTACCTCCGAGACCGGAGTGGAATAAGTGCCTTTACTTTTCGGCATCGAACAATACATTCTATACATGGAAGCAGGCTCTCACGCTCCTTTTTCTGTCAAATGTCCATGTAGTTAAAATGTAGAATATAACCCTCCTGAGTGAATGTTGTTTAGATTGGAAAAAATTCGATTTGAATAAAATGTGAGCACAAAGGCTTTGGGAGTTTGGCTTGGAAAATAGAATCGGAACCTAATGTTTTCAAGAATATCCCTTTTCGTATCCTTAACCTGCTCCTTTTACTCTATAACACTGCTGTCTGCGGAAAAGGAAACTATTCAGTGTTTGGTTTAAAAGGGAATGAATGACGTGAGAAGTGGAGCCTTTCCAAGAGAGTGTAACCAATTCGTAATCCCACAAGTACCATGTTTTTCACTTTGCGTTCCCGGCAATTGGCTCTCAGTGTTAGTTCAGCTACTAAACTTACCGAACCGAACAACTGCCATGGAGAAGCCTGATCAATTCACTTACGATCAGTTGTGGTAGTAGTATACTACACTTATACTGGGATCCGCGAATTCGCATCAACTTTTTACCTTTTTATACTCTACATGCCATCATGTCCATTTTAAGTACATGGTCGACGGCAGGAATTACAAGGAATTTCCAGCACTTGACAATCTCATATAATATCAGTTTCACGCAGAAAAGAGTCTTTCAGTGTGCGGGCCTTTATTCTTGGACTATGTCAATGTACTACAGGCATGTGGCATAGGCAATTTGGATTAATCTATGTTAAGTATCCCAAAAAGAAAGTATTTTTTTAACGCTATACACTATTTACATGCCAAGAAGCTCAATTCCAAACAAGGTTTTCTCAAAGGCATAGGTATACATAGATATATGTATATATTTCAGTTTTCTTTCACAGTTCTGTAGTCGTCTGATATCTTCATTTCGGTTAGCATCAAGTCCTATTCACCATAGATCAATATCATTACATTGATCGAGCTCATAGTAACAATTCAAGCTTGATTACTACTCTCTTGGCTGATTCCCAATGCATGTTCTCCCGAGTAACAAATTATCTACACATCCCTTGGCATTGCTTACCCAATTATTACATTAAGCACTGCACTTCTTCTCGACAGTTACATCAACTTGCCTCTTCTTCCCCTTTTATTATGCCCTTGATACAATTAAATTATTCCTCGAATCTTCCACACTTTACTTTTTGTGCACTTCTTCGCAAAGTTGCTACGACACATGCGGATACATACACACAAATAAATGAGATACACTACACAAGTGTGGAAGTTTTTACCTCAGTGCACTTAGAATATGGAGAATTCCTCAAAGTTTCCGCGGAGCGTGTGGACAGTGCACTACTTGTGAAGTCTCCGTTGTCTTCACTAGCAAGTCCAAGGACACAAACCAAGTACGGTGTGTCCGACTGCAAGTCAGGAAGACGATAAGCCCGTGACGAAGGTGGAAGCTGCCTTGTTTTTTTGATTTGGTTATTGTGATTCAGAGCGTGGTAGGCTATCATGTAGCCCTGCATCGAGGAATTGTTCCGTCCTTGCCAAGAGACTACTGCTGAGGAGGGCTGGACGTCCTGCGATAAATTTAGGTATTTCAAATTATTTCTGGCCTTTCTTTGTAAATTCAATGCAATACTACATATGCACGTATTTAAGCTTTTAAATATCCTGTAATTTCAACCAACACACATAGTAAAGATAGTTTCTTCTATAGTTTTAACTTTCAACACCGATACATAAGAAACGTAGTCGTAAATTTCCGCATTTGTGCTGTTTTTCAAACGAAAACCACGTTCTAGCGTCCCGGCTGACTGCTTTCCATTAATGTATGTACATCCAGTAGGCACATCATTAGGAATACTGAGTGTTTTGGGGTGAACGCGGGGTAAATATACGTATTCTCTCTCCTTTAACTGCCAACTGTGAGCTCTTACGTACATGTAACTAGTTATTCATGCATCTACTCGTGTGGCAAATTATAATTTGTTGACACCAACCAACCAGGCACATATTTGTTATTTACAGCATTAAATTCAGAAGAAATTTCGACAGAATCTCACATGTATTTTATGCACTTCTGAACCTCATACATTTGCGTTGCCCAGAACTCATGCAGACATAAGGTTATTATTAATCCATATTGTAATACTTCCAATGAGCGCAAAATTGAAACAAGTAGCTAAATTTAATGCTTGGTAAAATTAATTATACATATCTATATTTATATAAGTTAATCATGCCAACTTAATTTTATGACGAGTATAAAATTGGGCCCAAGTGCTTGAATAGAAAATAATTACATACCTAAAAAAATTTATACACTGACAACATACGAGAATGCAAGTTAACGATCGGACCAAACTGTCAATGGATGCTTGGACTTGTATAGTACAGAACTTCAGGACTTCATATGGGCAATACGCAACAATATAGTTTGCACTACCCAAGATTTCGACAAAGTAAATGTATCTATATTAAAATAAAAATCTAGTATCTTACAAAGAACACATCAGTTAAAGGCAAGTATGTCAAAAGATGAGAAAATCATTATCAAACCAGAGCTGGTTCAGAAAAAGAGAATCATCATGTAATAGGTGTTCAGTGTTCACTACATTGTAATGAGAGTTGCTGTGCTACCATTTGCTAAAAACGCAGTCTTGTGTAATGGGCAATGCTCGTTAGTGTTGATGAAGGCGACAGAATCGTCAATGACTTTCACTCTCATTCCGTCTTTCTCTTCCATGTCCGTAGTTATCCCATTCCAGCATGACACGACACGACCAAGTCAGAACAAATAGATAAGTACTTAAATTGGAAGCCGTCAGTCACCTTCGCTTATGTTTTTTTGCCCATCATGCCCTTCTTCCCATATGTATCTACTCTGCGGTAAGGATATGTGTGAAGTCTAAAACGAGAGTGAGGGAAACCCTTTTGTCAGCTTTTCTCCCTCCTTTTCTACACTCTCGGCCAGCACAATATAAACAGTATATAATGTGACTATACATGCACACTAACATACAAATAATGCAACAAAAGGGAGAAAAACTTACTTGTATGGCAAGCTTGACAATAGCTGGTGAAGTGCACAGAGCTGGCAGATCAGATTCCATCATGGATCTTCCTTTCAGAGCATCAGGTCTTTCGCAAACAAAGTTTGGTTCTCCACTTACAGGCGTTGAACCTGATGTCGAAGCAACGAATATCTTCGGATGAAGTTGAAGCCAATCCCGAAATTCCTTGCTGTCACACTCACAACTCAAAGGATTTTCTAGAGAGAGAAAGAACGAAAAGAATAAGGCAAAACAATACAACCAAACAGTACATACATTTGGAATAACAGATAAAATTGAAAATGCTTTGCAAGTTTTGCATTCCATTTTCCCTTATCGTAAACCCCTTTTTAGCAAAAAAACATTCAAGCTTTTTATCCATCCACTTCAATACAATGTCCTTTTACTACTAAGAAGTTACTGAATTACAAACAGTGCTCCTAATCACTTCGGGACATCTAAACTCTTTTAAATAGTAAATACAAATCTAGAGTATATACAGCTATCTGTACATGAAGCTTGTAATATACTTTAACATGTTCTAGTATTACTTCTATACCGTTGCATAAAATTTTCCACATTCACAAAATATGTATATTGCCAAATCCAAATTGCACTGCAATGTATGCAATTTTGTTCGAAGCAATTACAGGTCATGAACCCAAGGCGCTTTCCTCGCTTTGAAAAACTCAGAAGTTTATATTCTCAAGAATGCATTCGAAATCCGAATCTCATCGTAATTTACGACACTCTGCCTTCTTTAAAGTAAGTAGGACTTCTTTTATCCATTCACTTTGCATTTATCATTTTGCATGAGCTCACTTCAATATATAAGTACATAAGAAGTACACAGAATGTATTAAATACGCACAGCTCAGCATTATTGCTTTTCAATTCTACCAAACATCCTCTAATACATCCCTGAAGGGTATAGGAAAATGACGGACGATCAAGGCATTATCATTATTTTGTGGGGCCGTAACACCTCATTTTACTCTCCCTCCCTACACATTCATGTTCATTTACAGACAATTTAAACGAGTCGTTAGAGAGAGGATCATTGGCAGACAATAGTAGACAAATTATGCGGTCACTACTGTTTTCCTTACGCGGATAAAGCAAAATGCCAACTACCAGCCCTGTAGTTGTCAATCACTCTGACTGGACACAATACACTCCTGACAAAATGTTTACCCTGAATGTGAACTAATAAAGTGGGACAAGAAAAATAATGATTAAATATTCATCGTATCATTACAATTACTTTCACACCGCGTGGATCAGATCAAGTTTAATGAAGTATTCATCATCCCATATAACACAACCCACTGCCTTATGAAATCATCTTTATATCTGGCCAGATCAATAACTGAAGGCTTTTGTATTTACTGAACACTCAATGGGATGTCAATTGAAGTAGGTGCTATAACTACTATATGCCTTCCAAATGTTCTTACAATAAAATTAGGTGCATATATACATAGGGTTAATCCCTTATTACAATTTTATAAAGACGTTGACCCACAAGGAAGCATCCGTTTGTGTACAGCTTGTCTAGGTCGTTAACATTTCAATTCAGCCATATTGAAACTATATAAAATATTCACAAGCTTTATCTCATTGCTATATGAACTTCCAGGATGATAATTTTATATAACTGTAAAACTGAGATGACGGTTAGGTCTATTGGTTTTCAAAAGGTAGAAAAACCAAAAAGCTTGTTTAAATCCAAACTCATTTAATGCAGATGCTTTATTATTTATTTCGTTCAAGTATCTACCTTGAAAGTATTTTTCCTCTGAAAATATTCGTCCACACACTATCCTACTGAGGCAACATATAATTATATTACACACTGTAAGCGACTGTGCCTTCATTAACTCCACTCAAACTATGACCATATCTGAATGTTACATGTACATAACTTCTCCCGTTTTAGGTCGTTTGGCCTGATTTGCTTTCATGTTAATTTACTTTGTATAATGTATCTTGGATAAGGTGAGGCAACATTGTATATGCACGTCCGTATGTATAACTATTTGAGGAGCACAGAAGAGATTCACTTGGAGGCTCACTCACTCTTGTCCGTAACTATAGAAGCAGGTCTTGAGATTTTGTCGGCTTGACTTGAAGTTTGAATTGTGGCAACTGGAAATGGCCATTTTGGATGGTAGAAGAGCAGTCTTTTACGGTCAGAATATACCCCATGGGACTACCTATGCCAGCCGAAATTGGCAAACTTTACACTTTTGTAGTCGCACAATGTCCCGACAATATTTTTTAAACAGCCTACAAAAGCTTTGCAACTTGAGAATGAGTTCCTTCTTCTCCTTGTAAGAATTACATGCTGGGAGGAGAAGGGTTTCTTTGCAACCAGCTTTTCCGCTGATTTATTAACTCGTATCTTTTCTTCCCTTTTGCTCTCACTCTATTTCTTATTTCTTACTCTCGTCGTCGCTATATTTTACAAACATATTAAACGTATGTAACTAAACTACTTACATACAGTGCGTCAATTACACAAGAGCAGAAGTATGTACGCATAACTCAGCATCTCTATCTAAATTAATGCGTAATACAAGGTGTATTATATTGCGACGAAAGAACCTGTAGAGCAGAGTCTGTAGATACATACACGCAATTTAAAATGCTGTGTTGGTCGAAAGCACACAGAGTTATCCCCTTCTATTTAGAAGATACTTTCATTTTCTGCAACCCGACTGAATAAAGCAGGGTTAAGGAGATAGAGAGGCAGAAAGGGGACTGCTTGGAACCGGGAAAGCACAACGAAAAACGTAATTAAATTTTTCCTCTGGAAAAACACTTGAGGTAGTGAATGTGCAGCATCTCTCCCTATATAAGTATAATTGTGTGTACATACTAGTTAGTTGCGTAACGGAGACCAGCGAAAGTTGTTTAAATTCTGCATATAATACAAAATGAAACACTTGAGGCTATTCCTACTACCATATACAATTCAGATAGTCGTACCGTACCATACCATTCTTTTTCAGTAGATCTCTCCGCATAATTATGCAATAGAGGTACTTGCTCCTACCCTTTGCTCCCGGTTAAATTTCCCTATATTCAAGTACATTGTCTGCCCTTCCCGGCAATAATTCCATCCTATATCATTTTACATTAATTAAAATCTCTCTCGCAACTCCTTACATTTAAGTATACATTGCAGTGAAATCCCATTTATTCTTACTTAAAACCAGATAAGTCCTTACTTCCTCCCACTACTTCCTCTCCAAACCTATAAATACATCCAGTGTTTTCCCTATGCTTTAACCGTTATTTATTCTACCTTGACTTCCATATAATGTATCACATGTTATTTACTATTTATTACTACTACGCGTTTACTTCTTTGTTTAACACTATATATATTCCGTAAGTTTGTAACATCTAACGGTAAATACATTTTATTTTAACATGAAGGCAATCACTTCTGGACACAGCAAAAATAAGTAAATAACATTGTCTTCCTGCTTTTGTCCAGAAATTTCCCTCTAAATTAGCTGTAGGAAATAGACGGAAAAGCTACTAGCAATTGGAAATTAGCATAACATTTTCCCCAAAATCTACGTTCATGGCCATCGCAAATCGAAACCAAAATAGTTCCGAGTGTTTTCAGTATATGCCATATCTCTCATTAGCAAAGCTGGAGGAGTTTGATGAGGTGGAAAACAATAAAAATGATTAATAATTCAATCTGCTCCTGACATATTATATTAAACAGAGCCACGGGAAAAGCTTTTGTCTAGTCCACCAGGGCTGCTTATTACATGCTAATCACATATGGATTTGAAAACCCGCTATTGAGTTTATAAAACAACTCACATATCTAAATAACGTGCAAATGAACTGAAAATAACAAAAACATAAAATCCTACCTCGCGGATTCAACCTTGTACACACAATTGAGAGAACAGTGCATTGAGATAGACACAAAGTAAAGTAAATTTCGCATCCCTCAATGCTCCAGGAAAGGCGAAATACAGCTAAATTGTTAGCAAAACTAGCTGAGTGAATACAATCAGTATAAGGTATATACATAACATCATGTGTCTATACAAAACCATCAATTATGCCATTGAAGGTACACAACAACATCAATTATAATGGAGCTTTGGCAATGAGCAAATGAATACGAGGCAAATGTCTACATATGAGGCAAGCGAAATCTAGCTTACGCAAATACGCGGTTTCTTTGTATTCCGTAGGAAGCGCCGGCTCTGTAAACTCCTGTCAATACTGAAACGTGAATATGTACCAGTAGCATATGGTATCTAGTTCCCGGAATACAAAACTAGTATGAGTAGTTCATCCACGTACAGCTCAATTCCGATTTCCAACAGTTTCAACAACAGACAAGAAGAAAAGACTTCTACTGAAGGGTTTAGAATGACATGAGATCGGACATAAATTCACTCGGAGATAGATCAGAGTCAATTATCAATTAATGTCAGGTTGTATGGGAACATTCTATAAACGAAAGGGAGAGCAACGGAGGAAATGAACGATTTTGTCTTAATCGTCTCAATTCAGCAAATATATGTGTAACAGGGAGATTACGATCATTTAGATATTCAAACTTGGGGCTTTATTTCATTAGGAAGAAAAGCGCTTATATGTATACAGTAGTAATAATCTTTTGTGCGTAGATATTTTCAGGATTTTCCTCTTTGACTTTTCTTTCCTCCCTAGTTGGAGCCTAGTGCTAACGTAAATTATCAAGTTATCTAAGCCAGGTGACTGGAAGGTTGACTGAATGCCAATAATAAATGCTCTTTCTCCTGCTTAACCCTCTTAGTCATACACTCCGTCAAATTTGCTGTTTCATTTCAAACAAGCTTTAATAATTTTAATCAGCAACAAGCATCATCTCCTCTCTGATTATTTGGTTTGATAATTTTGTCGAAGTATTTACTGACAAAACCGGCACGGTCGCTTTAGCTGAACTCTCATAATCCCACTTTGGAGATCAAGAGTAAAATACATATAAACATCTGTGGAAGCTTTGAATAGTGAAAAGAAAACCTCAAGGTGATACATAGTTGAAAAGAGCAGCTGCTCACTTTTTTCATTTTTAAATGAATTTGAGAGAAGAAACGCTGCATTAAACTTCATTATGTCCCAAGATCTACACGATATCCAGAGTAAAATGAAATTATATAGCTATGGAAAACAATTTCCACAGCTTACTTTATAATTTTATTTATTAGTGTTGCCAAGAAATATTTATTAAATCGAGAATCGTGCCTTTATTTAATAATACCCTGGCACATAATTATTAAAATTCGGCTAATGCAAACAAACAAAAGATCCCTATCCCTGTAATCACACATAACTCATTTCAAGTTAGTCGTATATGCTTGCATTCATGAAGTCAGGGCCCACTGGGGATATTTATCAACCCAAGTTCATTTTATGCATCATAACTCATCATGATCTTGAGAGAAGAAGTAATTACAAATTATGTCTCTTGCTCAGTCACCGTTTTAATATACTAAATGTGTTATACATACATATATTGCATAAGTGTAAAAGACTCATGCAATAAAGTGTACGAAGAGCTGGTAATGGGTCACTTCCTACGGAGATAAATGCTGCAATCAATATAGGACTAAGTTAGTACGTTCAGTGCAAATAAACTTATTCCAGTTTGTATAAGACTTCCAACTCTTAATAAACGCAAATACATAACAAATCTTCCATGTATACCTATATATTCGACCTTACATATTACGACTGCGATGTCAGCCAGTGTGAAAGCACAATATTTTCGGAGGCAAATGTATTACCCCTGGAGTGTCGGGTAAAAATAAAGTCGTAGATTGTCCATTCAAGTGAAAACTGCAAGGATGTTGTCGTTCGATTTAGCTATAAGAAGATGGATAGTTGCGAAAGGGAGGTTGATGAGGTAGATTTAGGAGGTGAGTGACACTCAGGTGCCACTTTCACACGATGTCGTGTCACTCTAAATCTCTTGAGACTTTCAGCCCTTACTGTTTGTTACTTCATACACATATATCTCGGCCTGAACTATAAAACGCTGGAAGTATAGAATGGATATAATTCAATCGGTTCTTCTCAACACTAAAGTGATCTATACATAAGACGTCGCTTCTGTATGTAGTGACTTCATTATATGTAGGTATTTTCGAGTAAAACATGTACTGTGAATCCCTTGAACGTAAAACCGCTAGCAAGTAACAACACGAAAGTGATACTTATAGAGTTGCCGAAACAACAGACTCCTTTAAGTATTAACCACCAAATCAAATCAGACGAGCTGGATTTACATTTAATTTTTAAAATACTACACTTTCAATTTGTAGGATTTAGTTGAGCCTTGTAGTACTTAATACAACCTATTTGTACTTGTACAAGGGCCGTGTCAGTTTGACATAACTTCATTTACAACGTCCATACATATGTATTTACATAGAGATAGATACATACAGATCACCATCAAAGACAATTACATGTTGTTTGAAGGTTGGTAAAACGTTAAAACCTTAGTGTAATACATATGACATAGTTTTATTAGGTAAATTATATAAAGATAAGTATACTTTGTATAGGAAGCTCTATGAAAGTAGACACAGCGATGACTTCAAAATCATATCAATGCCCAATTTATCCGGTCACATTAGTCAATGTCCAGGAATGCTTCATATCTTTTTGTATCACCCTGAAAATGCGGATATAGCTAGTAAGACGACCCCGCCAAATACCTCATTCAATTTGTCAAAGAGGTCGTCGTCTACGAATCTTTTCTCTCACTCTATTCTTACCGTCTTTGTCAATGTCAGTCCTGCTTCAGCAACTTAAGACTCTTTCCAGACTGTTATATATATACTATAATTACACAACTATACATATTTGATACTTTTATTTCATTGCAAAAACCATAGAACATAACCACATCATGATTACTTGCGAATTGATACACCAAGAGAGATGGAGACGAGTAGATGTCAAGACGATTAGGACAAATATATTGTTTTTCTATAACCCAGTCCGAGTCCATCACCAAGAAATGTCACTAGCTCAAGTTCTTGCTGTACTTAAGTAGGATGAATTACCACATCCTTTCATGCTCGCCTAACTACTTTCACAAAGCCATCATCGTGCACTTTCACTCATATCTGGAATAGACTGTAAGAAGGATAAAGAAGAACTGGCTACATAAAGTTTCTACTGTGCTGTGATAGATTCCACCGTAAAAGCTGATTCTCCCCAAAACTTAAAAAATAAGGTTTTATATTTCTCATGACATCCTCAGATAAAAACCGGAGCAAAAAATAATATAAAAACTACGACAGCTAAATTTTTTTTAAGTCAATCAAGTAGAGTAAAGATTTCGGTGTACAAACACATTACAAACATACGTGTGTACATACCTTCAACCTTCTTTAGAGAGCATACACAACCGTCGCAGTTTCCGTGCGAAGCGCTTTATAGTATATATCTCTTGTATAGTAGTATGTTCCACAATAGCTGTCTGTCAGTCGGCACTATAGAATAATACAATCTAATTCGAACAAGTAGGGGCGAAAAAAGACATTTCCCCAATATAATTCCCTGCAATCTTCCCTTTTTTTAGACTTCTTGCCAGATAACAAATTAGCCCTAAAGGTCTTGACTCTTTATCGAACCGAAACGGCCATCGTCTTAATGAGGTATTTGGCCATTCTGCTTGCACCAACTCTATTCAAGGTTGCTATAACCATATATATTCCTATATCCTACCCTAGGTTTTTTACAGTGAAAGAGTAACTACCGTTGGTGGAACAAGTAAGGAAAAATCGGAAGTCAATGGAGGAACACAAGATTTATTCGTAATTATGTGGGTCTACTGAAAATCAAGTGGCAGGAAGGAAAACGAGACCTTCGGGACGTGTACTCCTTTTGTCCTCTACAGTATAAACCCTGTAGCTATACCCACACCTCTACTGTCGTAATGGCTTCGTATTACTACATCGCGAAAATCACACACACAAGTAAGTAATCAGCTTAGACAGACTTTAACAACTTGCATTTTAGTACAAAAAATAGTCTCTTGTGTGAGGAGTGTATATTTACGGGTTTCAAAAAAACCAGACAAAAAAACGCTTCTTACATTTTGCGTAATATTTCCTAAACCTACTATTTCCATTTTTATCTTATACTTATACTAACAGCACGGCCCTGCCTACAATAACTAAAGCTTCGGGATTGCGTGCAGCTGAAGAGAGAATAAAAGGTTGGTGATGGTGCGGGAGCGAGTGAAAGGGAAATGCGAATCAGAAAGATTTTGAGACACAAATTGAATGTAATAATATTAAAGTTATCGTCAACGAATCAATGCGGTGCACTTTCCATGAACAATTTCAATTCACTACCAAAACCACCACCACATCTCTAGGTATATGTACTTCGATATAAGTTCACTTATAAGTGGAACAAGAGTAAGTGTTTGTACAGCTCATGCAAAACAAATCATTTCCTGCAGGGAAGCTTCCTTTCTCACTATTCTTTTTACTTAAACCTTTCGTATGTAATACAGACTTTCTTATACTATGTATATGTTTGCATGCTTTCCTACTCTTTGTACGTAGACTTTCTTACTAGAGGCTTACCAACTCTTTGTTCAGAAACTCTCCCAAAGTATTTATACACATGAAGTCCATTGAAAGAGATGTGAAAGTAAGAGAAAATCAAAGTTGAAATCAGTAGACACATACAAGGACGGCGGAAATGCCTCTAATAATAGCTGAATGCATTATGGTAATGATGGCAGACTGATCCTTAGTGGATATACTGGTAGGAAGAAAAAAATCACGTTTGGCAAAGGTTATAGAAATACACATAAATAAAGTAATCCTTTAAAGAGCAGAAGCAGAGAGAAAAAGAGGCCCAACGCACATCCATGTATTCCTATGTATCGACACACAAGCTCCATGGACATGTCTCTTAATTCTATACTCACGCACCGGCCTACACACGTACAATATATCTGTACATATGCAAAGACGATGTATAGACTATCCTTACATAATCAGATAGAAGTTCCTACGAACAAGTTCCAGTGTGTATACCTATATAAGCAAAAAAGTTAAATTGAAGGAAGTATGCAGCTTCCTTCTCGATACTGGTCTCTACTTTTTCGCACTACTACTTTCACCGCAAGTCTATAACCGTTTCCTAGGGACTCAAGCTGTATATACACACAGCAGTCACCTTAGCTGGTTCCTTCAAGATGCGTCAAGGATCCGAAATGAATGGAATAGGATGGAGAGTCGATGCTGCCAATGGCATGGAATCAGCATCAAAATCGATTTTCATGTGGGAACCATGAGGAAACCCAAAGTAAAGACGTGATTGTGTTTTTGAGTGTATGTGTACTACCATAGTATGTTGGTAATGGATGAAATTGAAGGGGAGGGGAAGTTATTCCTTAATATATAAGAATATATGTCTTATTTCCCCTCCCCCATCATATTATGCATTTTCCACGTGGTTATATTGCAATCACTACTGAGAACGTCAACTATACTCACTATAGCTGTAGTACTTAAGCATACACTTGTGTGTTGTGGACTTGCCCGTCGGAACATGTCGCTTTCCCTCTCATGATACCTATTAATCCTTCGTTTAAACCTTAACTACTCTCAAGATGCGGTTCAGCAGGTCTTCCTCTCCAGAAAAAAGACTGGATAAAGGAACCGGAACTAGATCTGGAGAAAGTGTACCAATATCCTAGCCTTTTCCATGGAACATGCTTGTAGGATATACACACAGGGAAGTGGAACAAACTTAACAACAACTTTTTCTTTCCTAGTACTTCCCTTTACTTCTAACAAACTTTTTCATTCAAACTTTTTAAGTCCTCTCTACATATTTCAATATATGTACATTAGTGTTACTCATTCTCGTATCTAAGACGAGCTCTTACTCACACCCTTCTCACATTCAAGAATGCAAATGCATCAATTTTTAACAGTCAAATTCTAAATTATCTCAGTAAGAGATTTATTACTTTGCCACCATCGGCTCCTATCTCCTTTTAACTTATATGAGTACAGAAAGCAAACATTGTTTTCCACAAGGAAAACTCATGAATAGTTAATGACAAGAAATACCACGGTAGTAGTCAGGAGTGCTTAATCAAACTTATTTTTTCTCTTTTCTTTTCCATCCATCTCTTGAGCACTTAGTAGCTCCATTTGGTTGGAGGTACATACTATACCACCAAGCTTATTGTGCAATTCATTTTGGGGTTTTGCATTTTTGATAGAAACGAATTTACTTATATTCTGATCTCCTAGCTGCTCTAAAAAATAAAATAAGTTTATTTTCATAGTTTTTCTTTTCTGGCGCTAAACAATTTGAAATTAAAAATAAATTATAGCAGGCTCTATGTATGCAACAATTGAATGGAAAGCAAAAACTCCTCGACAATTTACATTCGTTGGAATCCAAACATTTTGACTACGACCTAGCAAATACTAATAAATTGGACATGTTCACCAATTATCCCAAACCAACTGAAATGGCTGTAATAATAAGGGTGAACAACGGAAATTTTGCAGAGGGAGAATGAAAACGCAACATAATTTCAGATAATTAAGAAAATTCTTGAATCAACCTCAGTACTATTATGCTATACAGTGGTTGTAGTAGGAATTGTTATTGCAGAGCAAAACAGAGCGCGAGGGGTTGTTCTGAGGAGCGCATGATGAAATGTCAATTACAAGCTACGAAAGATATATCTGAAGTGGATGGAGAGACATGACTAGAGTATAATCACATACCTTCCAGCCGCAAAGTTGAGATCCTGGTTTCCAAATGTCGAAGAACAGTTGTAGGGACGGTTTCAATGTAGTTCATGCTAAGATCAAGTACGCTGAGTCTCGCCAACGGACCAAATAAATCGGCAGGGAGGCCGGTGAGTAAGTTGCCCCGAAGTCGTAATGAAACCAGGGAGATTAAATTGGTGAAGGCTTCCGGGACTAACTGCGATAATTGATTGTGCGAGAGGTCCAAATCCTTATCAAAGTCAACCAATGAAACCCGCATGATGGACACATTCACTTGGTCATTATCATTAATTTTCATTCATTTCTCCTAAAATTACATCCACATAGCTTCCCCTCCGTTCGTATATCATGTAGTTAAGGTATATACCATACCATACACATGTAGGTAGATATTTCTAAATACTTTGTATATTTCATGTACCTTCCATTGCAAATAAATTCACACACCAAAATATTACAAATACCTTGACAATCCTGGATGCTTATACAGCACACAATGCAGTCTTCCCACTCAAGCATATTCAGTATTAGCTTACTTTGTAGACATTCGCCTGATGATTACATAAAACAAAGCTTTAATCCCAAATTCACAAAGAGCGATAGAAACTTATAGATAGTTAAACTTTTTATACAAAGTAGGTACACAACATGACATCATGCTTTATATATAGTCGTACATAACCTTCGCTTTAAAGTCTAATATAAAATAATAATAGATATACATACAAACATTATTTGCAAGTACTTACATAAATACATAAGCTGTACGGATATTTGAATAGTTTGACATTTGGCTGTGTAATAATAAATAGATACATATAAGAATACGCAATGAACATTTGTAGCAACTCAAAGACGGCTGCCCTCACAACTAACGCAATTTCGTGGTAACGCAAAATCCGAGTGAAAACGACGCCCTTCAAAGCTCTCTTGTTCCCTTAATGCCAATTATTTCCATCTCTGAATCCTCCACTCCCCATTCTTCCCATACACTATTTGACCTCCCAACAATAACTACACATTCATGTGCCAACTGTAGAATAATATCACAATATATAAGCCCACAACATGCAAGGAACTTCTCCGAAGTCAAATAAGCACTAAAACCCAGCTTCACATTAATACGCAATTTAAACTGCCTTGCATTAGAGAAGAATTCAAAATTACGGCTTCTCTATGTGCATATTATTAATAATGACGACCCTCTTTACTTTATTTCGTAGAGAGTCGCTATCGTCCCTCTCATGTCTCTCTGTTGTAAGTCAAGCACATTTTTAGCTACTTCACAAATTTCGACGAGTTTATACCGTACCTCTACATATTAGACAGAATACAGGCCAAATGAAAATAAATGACTTTCCTTCACTCTTACTCCATCGATTCGAAACATAAATTTTCAACTAATTTTAACAATTCCAAGCAGAATTTACAAAGAGCGCACAACATCACACAATAGATTCTTTCTTCATCCAGGAGACAGAAATAATGACAGAGCAAAGACAAAGACAAGTAGCAACCAACAAAAAAAAGTTTACAATGAACATGGCAAGACCTCTAAAGATTTGATATACTAGGATGGAGAGCTGGTGTCTACATATGTACATTGTCATCATTCCCATTGTTCTAGTTTTAATGAACACAACGACAGGATGCAAGTATATGCAGTGAATCATTATATAAAGTAGTGAGGACTCCACGGAGTCACTGTCATGCACTATAGGAGGAGTAATCTTCTGATTGTCAATATTTCCTGCGTTCCAAAACATACCCCAAGACTATGGTTCAATGTACAACGGATATGCAGTGTATCCATGCTGTTAATGGTCCTCCATCGCACGGTCTTTATACACACATACAAATAGTTTTACACTGTTAAGACTTACTGTTTCACAAGAGAAACTTCGCCCAACTTTTCAACTCAAGCTTTTCCTTACAAACCTATTAAGAATTTCTTCACTACAGTAGCAGTACAACAACTTGAAAACTTAATGAGGAGGAAGAATGTTGTCACAGTTATTTCGCGAGAGAGAGATAGAGAAAGACAGAAGCGTCGAAGCCAAACTTAAGACTTACTACATGTAGCAAGTTATCTGACAAGACTAAAATCTTCAAGTATCACTTGAGATGTGCCAAAAATGATTATAGTAACTTCTGTACAGACACTGGGCTTAAAAATTATGCATAATTTCATCACTTTAAAGCAAAAGGTTAATGATCTCGAACGAAAGAAATTTCATTTTTTCCGCATTTGAATGATTATTCCCTGTGCTTAACAGGCCTAAAGAGCTCAGTTTGGTCGAAAAAAGATACAAAAAAGTTGAAAAAAATGATAAATGTATAGTTGGATAAGAATAGGCTTAAAAAGTATTTTAGCAGTTCAAGAAAATGTCAACAGCACAGCCGAAATGTTATTGTACGTAAAAGTCATTTGATTATTCCACACAGCGCATCATCATAACACGTACGCCCGCAAAAAAACAATGATTGAACTACAAACATGCATGGAATAAACCGACATCAAACAGGGTTAGTACAGTCACAAGCGACAGAAATACAAGCTGAACAATCCGACAGTTGAACCTTGTTTTATCTCCATTATTCCTACAACCAAAAGCAGTAGAGGGTCTGCTGTCATCTCACTACGTAACCAGCATGTCCCAAAGTAAATCCGCTTTTACAATTCCGTCGAGGAATGAAACTATTACCTATGCGCGCTTGCTTTTGCAGGAATAGAAATCCTACAGCAACAAATGCAGTGACAATCCAGAGCGTCTCAGTTTATCTCGCTAGTTTAGAAGCAAATGTACTCATATACAACTATGCGTACCACTAAATCAATAAGAGTTCTTCATGTAGATGCAAAAAAAAACAATTCTAGAGTACAATTCTGAAAGTTTAACTTATTGTTAGTGAAAAGAAGGGACGGACAAACTTTTCAAGGAAAATGCTTTACCATCAAAAAATACAAGTACTTGAGCTAAAGCGTAAAGAATAAAGTCTTTGTGTAAGATTTTATTACATAGAATTGCACTCATCCTACAGCAGGCCTTTTGATATATGACCACGCTCCCAGCAATACAATTCAGCGGTTGATCCTTCCGGAACTGCCTTGACATCCACCTTCGCATTCACCACTCCTTGGACTCTTATCAAGCAGGTATATGTATGTAGAGAGGTTTGAGTAAAGCCGGAACACAAGCTTCAGAATGACATGGAGCGCTAATAAAACTTTACTTTTGCTTTCTCTCTCTTCCACACACACGACTACGCTTATCAGAATACAACTCGTTGGGGAACTTTCAACCAAGCAAAAACAAAATACGGCAAAAAGACTCACAACAAAACGTTACACAAAAAATAAAGCCACTGTTTACAAGTGATACAAACAGTATCCGTATAAACGTGAAACCACAACAAAATACAGCCACATTTATATAGCTAAGTTTACACCGAAAAAAAAACAATCTCCATTTCAACATTACCTAACGAAATCATAGTCATTAATTGCTGTAATTATTATAAATATACATATAATCTAAGCATAAGACATGGAATCCACAATTTCTATCAACAAATTCAACTAAAATACAATCATACACACGCGTGAAACCAGAGAATTCTTTGATTATAATCTGTTAAGTTACCCCAGCAGAGATCTACCTATATCTTCTTACAGAATGTATGACGTCATACTGGAAAATAAATTAATAAGAAGTGCGATTTCTACAGCTTCTCGATTCTCACTGAAAATAAGGAGATCTATATTGCAAAGTAAATGTGATTTCCCTTTCAATCAAAATTAAATTACACGTACACTGGGTAGAATCGAAAATCAAATCAGCATAAAATTTCCCCAACTTCCATTGCCACGATGACAAGGAATAAAAAGGAAATTGAAACAGATTCTCACATTATAATTGGGAACATATGATGGTGTTCTATCTACGAGAAGAGGACGATGAACAGGGAGAGCAAGTGATGATGGGTTGTATGTACACATATAGGGGATAAAAAGACGGGAGTTAAAATGATTGCAAGGCTGGCGAGAGTAGAGTGATGGAGAGAGATGAAGGGGCTGGAGAAGAGTGAAGGGAAGTACTTCTAGAAAGCAAAAGGTAAATCTCTTGAGAGAGGAAAACACCAAATCGAATCACTTTTTTAAAGAATTGACTTCGAAGAAAGGAGTCTGAAGCTTGTTAGTAAATACTCGAGAAAAATGAAAGCTTTTAGCAAATACTTACATACGTATATAAAGCCTTCCACATTATTACAACTAATACTTGAAGTGGCTGCAGTC
The DNA here is from genome assembly GCA_034696945.1 of Lipothrix lubbocki. NCBI lineage: Eukaryota > Metazoa > Arthropoda > Collembola > Symphypleona > Sminthuridae > Lipothrix > Lipothrix lubbocki. Next base: position 13,483 of record JAQGAK010000563.1, on the reverse strand, counting down.
CTCGCATTACAGCAACTAATATTGAAGAGGCAATATTCTTGAAACAGCCTTGCGTACTTAGTACAATCCACCCGGAATTAAACGCTTCTGGTACGAAAATTCATGCCCCTCATATATTAAAAAGAGCTTGTGTATTCTTTCTTCATGTACTGTCTTTAATCTAAATCACCGAATTTTCACGCATATAGGCAAGCGTTACTACATATTTATACCATGCCTTATATTCCAAATACACTACTTACATCAATTCCTGGAAAATCCTTTCGCTACAAGCGTTGGTGAAAGAATGAAATTACATAGCCAAAATGATGAAATAAGCGAAAATACTCTGCGGACGTTCAACAAGAAGACACAATGGTAATATGTGAACGATGATGAGGAAAAGAAGAAAAGAAAGAGAAAATAACGGGCGCCGAAGAAAGACCAACTCACAAGGAACAACGAGATAGTTGTACACAGGCAATTGAATCAAGCTTTTATAGAATAAAATATTTCCCTCCAACCAAGCCATGTCGAGTGAATTTGAACAAGACCGGGCACAAGAAGAAATGGAAGAAGCAGTAGTAAGAAGAAGAAGAGAATACTTTTACACAGCCAAAATGTTTCTTATATTCGTATACTAGGCACATGATATAATACTATCACTTACCACACACACACACTACAAACAAACGCATGTATCATGTCATACACACACCATGCATACATTTACCACAATACATTACAAAAAGCCTTCGACTTGTACACATTTATTGTACATACAAGGCGCAGTTATATAAATCTACATTTTGCTTTAAGTGGATCGATATTCTTGTCCTTCTTATATATGCAACCACACAAACCATCTACTATAAATCTAGTAACTGTCCTTGTTTACAAGATTTACCCGCATTCCAAACGTTTACAAGGTTCAAAAACCAAAACGATAACTTTAAATTTATGCCACATTTGATAACGATTTTCTTCTGTTTGACCATATGACTTAGTTTATATAAGATTATAACACCCATAATTATAAACTAACGAACTACCGGAGAGGAAGCTTGCGGATTTCAACCCCGATTTTACTAACAATAAGTACTTAAAAAAATAAATATTCAAACGTTAAAATTTTTAACTAAAAAGGATACAACAAATTTGAGTAACTTTAAATATTTACCTGTAACCCCGTCAGATGACTATGGAAGGAAGTCAAGCTCTTGATACGATTGCTGGACAAGTTGAGAGATTTCAGCTGGAGTAGCCCACTGAAAGAGTCATCCTTCAAGTCGTCGATATCATTCTCGCTCAGATCCAAAAGATTCAAATGAATGAGAACAGCGAAGGCATGCGACGGAAGTGATGACAGTGGGTTCCTCCGAATGACGAGCCGATGAAGCTTCGGATAGATTTTGAATTCCTCACTCGTCAGGAAACTAACGTTATTCTCCGTCAAGTACAAGTCCATCACGGAGAAATTAACACTGGGATGATTCTCTGTGTAGAAATTTAACAGTGGATTCCCACTCATGTTCAGCACAAAAGAATTGGTGACGTACTGGTTGGACAGGGCGAAGGGGATCTTTTGCAGCTCATTCCCTCCTAGGTTAATCTGAGCGAATGAAACATTCTTGAAGAGGTCATCACTCAGTTTTGGAATACTGTTCTCTCCTAAGTCAATGACTTCTAGATTTGGCATAGCTTTGGTCAGGGGTTGCCCAGTAATTTTAAACACTTGGTTATCATTCAAGTCCAATTGTTTCAGCCGAGGCAGGCGGATCCTATTAAGATCCAGAGTACCCACACGGTTCCCGGACATAGAGAGTACTTCCAGTGTTGTAATGTTGCCTATAGCTTTATAGGGGAAATTTCGGAGACGATTATGCTTCAGATGGAGCTCCCTCAGGCCAAGAATAGCTTTCCCACCACTGCTTGGATTTGGCAAGGAAGTCAGGAAAAGCGTGTCAGGGATATTTGTGAGAGAATTCTCACTGAGGCGTATCGTAGCTAGATTGGGATTTTTATGGAATAACTCTGCAGGTAGAGAACTTATATGAGCTTTCTCTGCTGCAAGAAAACTCAGGGAAGGAAATCCCGCCAACATATTTTCATCTAAATCGGTCAAATTATTCCCAGATACTTGCAACACTTCCAGACGACCCATTTCCAGTTGGCGAAGGTTACTCGCAACCAATTGGTTATCCTGTACATCTAATTCCTTCAATCCAATTTGTACCGGCTTAAAGGCCGAGGATCCGGATCGACCCGAACTATCCCTTCCATAGCTCGGACTGGTAGCAGCAGTAACTCGAATCTCCGAGACGATATTGCAACATATTTTTAAAATCTCTAATCCACTTAAATGGAAAACAAGGGGAAAATCAATTACATTCAATTTATTCCAAGATAAGTCAAGGATCCTCAGGGTTCTCAAATTCGAGAATGAACCTTCTTCCAGAGAGATAATGTCATTATGGGATAAGTTTATCTCCGCAATGGAATCCAAACTTGAAAATAGATAGCGATTCACAGAACGGAAAGAGTTGTAACTCATGTCAAGATAAGTCAGAGTTTTGATATGATTGCTGAAACAATCATTATGAACCAAGCTGATATTGTTCCTTTGGAGATACAGCCTCTCGAGACTTTTTAGTCCAGCAAACGTATTTGCGCCCAAATGTGTCAGCTGATTATTTCCCAGGAATAGGATATTCAGGGAGGTTTGATTAAGGAAAGCCCCATCCTCGAGTATTTTCAAGGAATTATGCCCCAGGGATAATGAAGATAATTCCGTACCAGGCAGCATATCCGCCGTCAACCTCTCCATATGATTTCGGCTCAAGCTCACATGTCGGACATTCTTGAGGGCGTCCAATCCCTTGATTTGCGTCAGTTTATTATTCTCCAGATAGATTTCCTCCAGGTTGGGCAAAACATCCAGAACGCCAGGAAGAATAGCTATGATTTGATTATTCTGCAGTCGGAGCTCCCGAAGTCCCTTGGAATTGTGAAAGCTGCCCGGAACGATCTTGCTAAGTAAATTACCGTCTAGACTTAGCGAGAATAACTTCTCATTATGGAGGAAGAGATCCGGAGGAAGACTTTGAAGGAAATTATCACTCAGACGAAGTTCGCTTAGGTTTCGCAATGGAGCAAATACACCTGGTTCAATGAAGCGTAGTGCATTTCCTTGAAGGTACATCAATGAGATTCTTCCCGAGCCCATAAAAGTATTGGCTGTCAGATGCAGAATGTTATTTCCATTGAGAAATAATTCCCGAAGTTGACTCAAGTTGTTAAACAAGTCATCCACCAGATGAATATGATTATTACTTAGGTCGATATTGATGAGACGAGTATTGTGGCGGAAGGTACCGGATCCCAGAATCGTAATCTTGTTGTGAGACAAATCAATGCTCTCCAATTCCGTGAGAGACACAAAAGCTTCTTCATCCACCATGTCAATTGAATTCAAGTGGATTGAGAGCATCTTGAGGTTCCGCATAGGTGCAAATGTGTCTTTGTCCAATTTCCGTAAATAATTTGAATTCAAATTCAAGTACTTCAGTAATGGCCAATCCAAGTCTGCTAGAGAGTCCCCAATACTGGAAGTGCTGGCTATACTACTTAAGACTGACAATTCGCTCATCTCATTCCATGCCAAATTCAAATTCTGCACCAGTCTCAGCTTCCTTAATGGCATGTATGGGAATGCCTTCAACTTGTTCTCTGACATGTCAATGTCCATTAGTGTCTCCTCCAAACCCCAAAACGCATGGTCTGAGATATTCTCCAGTTGATTCCCCTTCAAGTTCACCTGTGTATAACAATTACGTAGGGTTAAAAATTATTTCCTACACACCAATTTCACTTCAACTTTGACAGTGACTACCAAAACGCTGACAGAGCCACTTTCGTTTTTTAATGATAATAATGCCATCAAAAACTACTCCAGCATACAAATGTCACCTTTTGGAATTATACATCGTACCTTCTCCTCCATTTAGCAATAAGTAAAACATTATATTACAACCCCGCGTTTTATAAAATTATATACATTATACAGTGTTTGACTCTAAACGTGTATGTCGGAGACATTTATACCTACACGATCACTCAGAAATACACGCAAGGAGGCCCAGTAGTATCTTCAAGTAGGAGATCCTCCTATCCCTATAATAACAACTGAAACGACTTGAGGAGCCATATAGAGAGACAGTTAAGGTTACCGTATCGGTACTTGATTCCATTTTTATTGCAGTCTTATCACAGCCTTTATTTAAGCCCTTACCCAGCCAAAATAACTTTTACTTTCCATTAACAACTTGTCAACAGCAGTTACGATAATTACCAAGATAATTCCCCCCGCATACTACGCTCTACATTTACAATTCCACTGTCGTACAACATCTCTATACATAATATCCATACACGAGTACCTACTTACATAACATCATTTTGTACGTCTAGGTATCCAAATAATCTCCAAACAAACCCCGAGTATGCTAGCCCGCAAGGCACTTAAAACTTTAATGCACATTCTTTCCTTTTTCATCATTACTTGCCCATGCACCTACCTACATCATGTATATGTAAACCTTTTATATATCTAAACCTTGTCTACACTCTGCAAGCCACAGTCATTCATTACATAAAGCTGTACATGTACCCTGACATTTTACGTCCTTCCTGTGAAGTCGTTTGTCTCAATAGAAATTAGTAGGACTATCTCTCCCACTATACTATGCAGTTACAACTGCAGGAAGATAGCCTCGTTTTCTTTCGGTGAGATGCAGTTTACGCTGACTAGGTCTAGCCGTATCAACTTTAAAAAAACTTTCTACAACATAACGCACATATCATATACCTACTTGATAAGTGCAAACCAGGAGAGTAAAATGCGGGGACGGAGAGCAGGAGAAATTGAGCAAGTTTAAATGCCACCGCTTTGCATTTCAAATTACTTTTACTATGCATAAACATGAATAAAATTATCAGAAGATACATGCATGTTTATACCTTGAAGAGTAGTCAAGCGATATTTACTTACATAATATCAAATCATTTTCAACGAAAAAACTTTCTTGAAAAAATCTAATGATATTCTACAGCCGGAGAACGAAATTCAGAGATTTTAGTGCGAGAAATCTTTACAATGTAATGTAGATACAATGAGAATCGTTTAGGTAAAAATGTTTTTAAGACTGCTTTTCTATCTTTACAGTTTAGTGGTTTATGAACGAAGCTTAACATGAGTTCAGGCGCATTTTTGTGATGTTAGTAACTACACATGCATTTCGAAAATGAAATCGGAGGTATTTATACTGTAATTTCACAAGAAAGTATGCATATTTGCACTGATTTAAGGCAAGATTCTGTAATGTACATTATATTATACCACAAACAAATTTTGTGTACTTGCACTTCAGTTCTGGGATACAAAATATTATTTGCACAAGGTCAAAAACGTTATTTGTGCAATATATTTCACATAATCCGGATGTACAATACACAAATGTATCAAAGCTAGAAATTTCTAGCTTTGATAAAAATATCTATATTTGCTCAATTAACCTAGAGGGAAATCAGTGGATATCCCCATGATTATCGGTATTTCTTCGCTCCTTGCCCCCAGGTTTCTGTTGTTGTTAGAACTCTTCTACGAACTGCTGTTACAGAAGGTTAGGAAGCATTTCGAGCAGCAGATCAATAGAAATAAGAGCTATTTACTTACAGGGTGAGATGAGCATGTAGCAAGAATTGAACAACTATAACATTATATGTATACGTAAAGTACAAGGCGGCATGGGATGAGAGATACCGAGAGGATTTCAGTGTAGAAGCCAATCATTTTCATCATTATTTTTGATTTACGTCAAGTCATGCAGTCACTTCTCGTGTGCTAACTAAAACTCTGGGAGTGGGTCTTAAGTGTAGAGTATATGCTTATTTGACAGGATATCAATTTGTGAGAAAAATTCACCCACTTAGCCATCCCACTGCGGTGGCAGATCATTCTGTTCCACATGAATTCTACGTGACTTTACTGCCATAATTTTTTTTTCTTCCTTATATATATTCTAGCTAAATCCAACTCCCATTTAACAGCCGAGCCTATCTATCCCTAATAACACATTGTGTCTCATAGACATATAGACGGTCCTTAGCATACTCGTGGACGTATATGAATCAAAGTCCATCCCGAGCTTGGAAAACGTTGACCACACGTTTACAAAGTTCGCCAGGTGCTACCGGGATAAACGTATTCACAAATATTTTCACACACCTACAAATACTAACAGTTATTTCCACATGTGCAACTCACGGAGTCATACAATAATTGAGTAACAATTACATAGGTACAAGTTTGTGAGGCATAAGAATATAATTACTTTATGTAGAATATTATTTTTATACCTGTACCTCCAATAGCACACGAACAACGCAGAATTTGATTTCTGCTACAGTGAGAACGACAGCTAATTTTCACTAAAACCACCAGCTGCATGTGCGTACGTATGTATGTGATACTTCACCATTTCACTCACATGCATAGATAGTATAAGTATTTAAACACAAAAATTATACACGGAAATCAAGGTAAATGTATGCCTCAACCTTCAGCGTATATATATGAAGGTAAATGATTGAAAGTGAAAATATAAGTAAGTATATATGTTCAATGCTTGTGATAACTTGACCGTTCAAATCCGGTGAGCATAAAACCAGCATAAATCCTGCCTGATGCTCAGTAAATATTATCTACTTACTCGTTGAAGCTACAATCGGTGACCTAAAATTCGCAATTTTCTCCCATATTTACCCTCAACGTTGACAATAACTGCCTATCATAGCATTTAATACCATATTCCAAAAGTAGCTGATGGGAAGATGTCTCTCGTAAAAGTGTACTTCACATATATGTGTATTCATGTATCTATAGGAAATTCAAAATTTTTTACATATCTCTAAGTACGCAGGGAAGTATGTGAATGTTATGTGAACATTACCGGATGTTTATAGGTATGGGAAGCCGAAAGCCAGGACTCAGTGTAAACAGACCATATAGATTGTAGATAAATATAAGTGGTATGTATGAGTGTCTACGTAGGAAAGAAATCGCAAGTTGTTCAACTGCCCGAGAAAATGTCGAGGAAAATGGTTAGAATACAATGGTTGAATGCGCTTTCCATCCCATTATTATGAAATTGCTGATATAATCAACTTTTTCCATACCTTTCTTCCCATTGTTGGTGGAAACTGTTACGTCTACTCAGACTCTTCCCGTATATCCATGCTATACATTAAAGTGACACTTGCTCGAGCTCAATTCATACTTTCGCAAACCTTCTCTACCGCTTCCTATTTTAGCTGACTCCTTCCTATGCACAATCGTCGCTGACTGCGAAAGAGAAGATGGGCCATGGAGCTACTCGAATACAAATTCAAATATTCATATGATTCCACTCACTTCACCATTCTTCTCTCTCTTTCTCCCTTTCGGTTGTAACACACTGAAGGTACGTGATAAATTCTCTTTATTACACTCTCGCCTCTGCTTTCCAATGGAATTCTCTGCAAATAAATCCCGAGTGTTGAGAAATAAATAATAGGAAAATGTACAACTGAGGTCCAGAGACTGCGTGTACTTGTCGTCCCGCGATCATCATCATCATCCCATATGTGTACATTGCTGACTACCACGTAAGTCCTATATTAGACTCTAAGTATACGATATGTGAATACAGAATATACGTACGCATGTTAAAAAGTACACAATCCAGCTTGTGATCACAAAATATATAAATACGTACACTGTCATTTCAACCAGGACTAGGACTAATAAACCCCATAACTTATATAGGTACTCATCTATTGTTATTCATGCATCTGCATATAGTAAATGGACAGAGCAGAGAGCAATGAGGCTCTTAGTCACTACAATGTTCGAGTACAAACCTGAATTTATTTCCTATACACTCATCCATTATCTCAAGTATTTTCACAGTTGTTGCCAAAAATCTATTCCAACAAATTTGGCTCTCTTTCACTTCATGTGTCTTTTGCACTGCTTACTGCTACTTCCACTATCCGTTAAACACAATTCACTAGCCTTTTATTTATCCCTATTACAGTGTATTCAGCTATACACATATATAATACAGCTTGTTGTACCGTTGCTGGATTGTAGTTGTCAACCTTATATACTTGGAAGTAGTTTCCTTTCTGACACATTTACAATGACTTAATACAGTACGACTATACAATAAAATCTACGACTATTCTGTATAAATGAAATACTTGGCTATCGTGCTTCAAATTGTGTTGATAGTAGTACTTATGTTACGTAGATTTACTTATACACGTATTTACGCGCTTGTTATAGTACCTTTATTCTCTATAAATTGCTCCAACGTATTTTGATAATTAAATGTATTCACTGGTCTCGTCTAAAATGTAAGTTATATTAAAATTCAGCATGAAATAATGCCAACAATTTTAAGTTGTTTATATTAGCACCTGGGTATATATCTGCAGTAAAATAGTTAGAATAGTTTGTTAATTTTTGCATATTTTGAATTAGAATTCATCTATACTTACATACATAATAAAAGAATGAAAATGTTTGCTCATAAGCAACGAAAGGCAACGTTGAAAAATCATGTCGTTAACCCTGATTTCATACTGAATAACAATAGGAAAAATGATGATGTAGAAAACGTTACATTTTTACCCTCCTTAGCAACCCTAATAATCCACGCGGTTGATGAAACGTAATCTCTGATATAAAAATGCAGTTGAGCATGCTTGAAGTCTGCGAGAGTCGGTACATTTAAGCTAATAAACCTCAATCAATGCCTATATACTTTTCTGCTTCCCTGACTTTTTTCCAACTCCACGCTTTTCGGTATCATCACACGCAAACGGAGCTTTTACTAGCTACACTGTATCAGCTTGCATGATTCAAAGGAGGCGGTAGCTGACTGAGGCATTAGAATACTGTCACTTAAAGATAATTTCTATAGAAAACATACGCATAGTAGATATTTTATTACTTATGGAGTAAAGCCTACTTCATGCAATATTCCCAGCTGTCAACTACTTGGTGGTAGCTGAATTGAAGAAAAAATTTTCCGCGGAACGATAGATGAACTATGGCAATATTGTATACCATAAACTATTATATATCTACATCTATTTCATCTTACACTTGGAATTTATAGGGATAAAATGTATGCTGGAGATTTATACTTGCATATGGAATATAAAAAGAGGCACCAAGAAATAAACAAACCTTCTGAAGGAGAATGTTATGGAAACTGTAAGGTCCCAGATCTTGAATGTTGTTTCCTTCGAAGTCGAGATCTTTCAAGCGTTTCATCGTCGACAGCATCGTCTGAGGGATGTACTTCAATCGAGCGGAAATGACAGCCAGACTCTCAAGACTGCTTGATATTCCTCGTAAACTTGCATGGCCCAAGTCCTCCAGTGACGAATGGGATAACTAATTAAAAGACATCGACCATATCATTCAGTAATTCTTCATTCTCACATTACGCCGTCAACAGTCCTTCCCCGAATTTCAAGGGTGTTCTAATATGAGCATCCATCCACATATGCATTATAGTTTATATTTTGTGCTTGTAATGACACTGATCCTATATAAAAACGCTCGGAGCAAATTACTTCTTTACCGTGCTAATACCATCTTCCCCCCTTAGAAACCAAAGTATTCATCAAATTTCCAAAGGATATTGACACACAAGAGAGGTTTCACATTAAGCTAGAAGCGTTGCTCAACTGCTTCCACCAAAGTGTAAGAGTTTCCTTGTTCTCCCTTCTGCGTTTTCTACCGTCGTCAAAAACTCTTTGGCAAAAGATTCATTAGATTACTCATTCCAATGCAAATGCAAGGAAATTAAAGGAATTATGGGCAATAATTACAGTGTTAGTCCTATTTACTTTCATCCACCGCCAATTTACACGCTTTCTCATCCCTTTTTATTGTCAGTCTGTAAGTAAGATACTATTTCTTGATTGCTATGCAAATTACCGATAAAATCCAGCCAAAATTACATTTGAATATGACATATCATTTAAATTTTATAAGGAAAACGTCGCCTTTGCTGTACAAAAATTTTAAATTACATTTTAACTTGGCTATTTAAAAAGAAGTTAATTTCCGCATTCATTCCGTACCCTGTAAGTAATCATTAAACAACTCCAAAGACGTTTATCACCTCATCACGAACCTAATGTGACGTGAATAAGAATTTCTAAATCAGAAGTTAATTTTCGTAATCATGATCTTGCTCTTGATTCTGGGTTTGCTCAATCAATCTGAATCGTTCAACAACCTAACTTTGGTGTATGAAGTACCTTTATAATGCTGGATTGAGTATATCTCAAGATCGAAGCTACTAGATCATAAATAGTATCGTTTGTATAAAGCACCTTGATAGTTTGAGTTGGATTTAGAAAGTAAAATGTAAAAAAGTTTTGACAACCCTTTTCTTATTGCGAACCGTTGATACTACGTGCGGCTCTCAAACCCTTTCATCCTCATTTCCGTATAGTCAAATTTTCCAACCCACGTCGTTCCTAAAACTTGGAAAACTCGTTCCGTTTTTTGAGTAGCAACTCGTTTCTGGAAAGACGGAAACTGTTGGGTATATATAGCGTATTTATCTTGTAAAAAGTCTCAGTTTATCCCGCCTTATTAGAGCCTAAAGAAAAAGTTGGGGTATGAGTCGGTGAAGTTGAAAGGAAGGAGATATGCTTTTGTACATGAAACTACGATGAACCCTCACTCAACACGTACTTCCTTGGCCGTAACCATCACCAGGGAAAATATATGTAACCAAAAGAGTTCCATCGAATGTCTCAGTATACACATAAAGGCGGTGTAGAACGATGGCCTTAATTACGCCTTTTCTCTGTTCCTAATGACGCCTTTCACTTCACCTAGCTTTCTCTAACTGTCTGTCTTCTGGCCAAACCTCATCCGAAAACTCGTGAGCGATACTCGATGCTCAAAGTATAATCACATAGGGTTACAAATACTATAAACACTTACTGCATATAACAACTGAACAAGAATATATGTAGTAACTTTAAAGACATAATTTATAGAGATCAAACATATTTCAAGAAGTGTCCTGCATAGTCAAATACAGTCTTTAACTGGTGCATACAAGGGTGTGTTGATAATGCCAGTAGCAAACCCCATAGGCAAGCAAATACAACAGAGAGAGAGGCAGCAGGTACATTTAAGAAAGAGAAGCTAGTAGTAGAGGAAACCGCGTCATTAATAAAACTAAAGACTTGTATAACTCTTGTAACCCCTCACACGTACACCTACACAGCAGGCTCAATTCCTCTTCTAAACATGTTGATACTTCGCTTGTGTCCCGTAAGATCAGCTCTACATCACAACTATTCAACAAGATGAAACTTTCTCACTTGTCTTCCATCCGCTCACATTCAAGTCTAAAATGTGCAATACATATAAACATCAAGCACCGCCAATGTGACCCTACAATTTATACTGAAAGATACTATTTGTGTACATTTAAACACTTCCTGGAAGAGTTGTATGCAAACTTACAATGTATTTAGACGGTTTACAATGTGTTTACATCTTGCACGTTAAACCCTGCCGACATCAGATGCGTAAGAACCTACCTAAGGAAAGGTTGTTTATAACGGATATTTGTGTGCTACACTACATAATAAAATACAATGTAGTACATAAAATACATCCAGTAAAAGGCATGCCCCTAACCGCAAGCTATTCCCTACGCCATGGATAAAAACCTTCTTCAAATTTTGATCTTGACACAACCAATATAAACTCCAGCATCAAATTAACTTCTGAGACAGCACCGATTTTCAATTTATTATAAAGCTCCCGGCATTTTGGTTTTACAGGATTAATTTTGCGCGGAACCGCACGATTATGTAAGTTTGACTAAACGATTATCCCTCCCTCCTATAGATCAAACAATAAAGGTTCTAATAAATTAGTGTAATATTAGCTTTCAATTAACTCTACAACTACTTCATTACAGTCAGGAACAAAACACACCATTCTCTTACAGCATCCTAAACGTTAAGAATGTAATAACGCAAATATTTTCCTTAATCACATTATTAGAACGTTCATTCTTCGGTCACGCTCTTATTAAAATATTCAAATGTACGGCCTAAACATTCTAATTAATTATGATGGAATTATGTTATAACAATTAATGACTACCGTGGCTCCGTCTACTTCAAACTGGCTAAAACGCTGAACGAATTGATCTCCAAATCAAATCAAATTTTGCAGACCACTGTGAAAAACTCAACCGACCTCATCACTCATCTCCAAGATTTAATTCTTCCACCAGATTACATTTTTGTGTCTTTTGACATAAAAAGTTTGTACACAAATCTGCCGATAGAGGACGCTATTCAAGCCGTTCAGAAGAGACTGGAAGAAGATCCATCATGGTCAGAGAATTTGAAATCCAATCTAACGGTTGATGATATGACAGCATTACTAAGAACATGCCTATCCAACACATATTTCCAATATAAAGGCGAATTTTACCTCCAAACCGAGGGATGTCCCATGGGATCACCAATATCTGGAACAGTGGCTGACATATACCTACAGCAAATGGAGAAGGACGTGGTAACGGATAACACACACATTTTCTTTTGGAAACGTTATGTGGACGATGTAATTGCAGCCATACACAGAGACAAATGCGAAGAAATCCTCAATCTCCTCAACGCATACCACATACAACTGCAATTCACAATTGAGAAAGAAACAAATGGTGAAATTCCCTTCTTGGATGTCACAATCCTGCGAATAAATGACGAAATCCGGACAAAGGTCTACCGAAAACCTACCCATACGGATAGGTACCTAAACTTTAACTCGTTCCATCATAAGTCTCAAAAAATCTCTGTAGTAGATTCCTTGGTCCATCGAGCATTCGCAGTGTGTCATGAAACCTTCTTAGAAGAAGAACTCGACCACATCCGTAAAACCTTATGTGAAAATGCTTATCCAGCAAACTTCATCGACCACAGAATAAACCGAATGAGAAATAAATTCCGATCAAGTGTACGCAACATGAACTTGCACCCCAATACCAACATTATTACTCCATCTCATTCAGTCCCGGACACTTCATTACCAAACAACAACACCAGCATCAAAAAAGATGATCCGTGGGTTCCAATACCATACGTGGGCAACATGTCGAACAAAATTGCAGGAATTCTACGGAGAAAGCTTCACTGGAGAGTAACGTTTACCCCAGGGGTAAAAGTACTCCATATGCTCAAATCAGTCAAGGACAAAGAAGAAAAAGAGACCACAGGAATTTACCAAATTCCATGCAACACATGTGACTCAATCTACATTGGAGAAACAGGAAGATCTTTATCCACAAGGCTGGAAGAACATAAAGGACATGTGAGACGGAAGGAATATAAAGAATCTGCC